>WEKW01003306.1:10051-81468 GCA_013389905.1 Sula dactylatra | reverse complement strand
GTGTGAGTCATGGGAGGCTACAAAGATAAAGCATCTGCCTATACTTCTTGTACAAGCCTCTGTTCCTTCTTTCGGTCTTCCCAGGAGAGCTGGAGAAATGCACCTCACTAATTTTATATCATCAGGTACTGTAGTCTCAGCAATATCTTCTGCAAGCATCTTCTTGTAGAGCGAAGAGGTCGCTGCTCTGAGAACAAGGACCAGAGTGTCTGAGTAGATTAGGTCTGTTCTAGAGGCAGGGAAAGGATGTGCTGACCCACTCAGCTGTGTATTTATAGCTCTCATGATGCAAGAGGAAGAATATCTCAAGAGATCACCCACAAAAAGAGTGAAATAATAAATGAAGTGCTATAAATGAATTATACAGGGGGTGGATGACTTGGGTGAGAGTGGCTGCTTTAATGGTTGAACTGTGGCAGAACTGAGGGAGATGTGTGTGTGAGTGCGTATGTAGCAAAGCAACAGGAGTTTTCATGAGCGTATTGTATCTTAGAGACAAAGCCAGAAGGATTTGTTGGTAGGAAAGGTCTCTTGAAGGGTGTTGGGGTTTTTTCCCCTCTTCTGTGGCATACACTGTTAACTTTTGTGTTCTGCTCTTCCATGAGTTTTGTGTTGCTCATCTTTTCCACTGTATGTCACATAAGTATCTTCCTCATCATGCATTATTAGTCCTTCATGTCTTTCATTAAGAAAGCAGTGCAAAGACAAACAGATGCTTTCAGAATACTTCAGGACCCTTCAGGACCAGTGTGATATGAGTGACATAGAAGAGGAGCTTGAAACCAAAGGGAAAATTCTCCCAGGTCTTTCCTGGAGTGGCTACACTTTCTGAAGAAAGTCTCCTGTGCTTGGCTGAAAAGAAATGGTATCTGGGGCAGGATGAAGCCAAAGACCTGGCACAGTGAGTAGGAACAGGTTGATTTCTGGTGTCAAAGACCAATTTATTAGTGATGTGCAGAGCTGCTCCTAGTACTGTCCCAATGGACACCTTCACAGGAGCCCTGCTTGCTGTGAAGGAAAGTGCAATCATCATCTGGAAATTCACCATCTCTGGTTATAATTAATTACTTGCTAACTGGTTTGGTGTGAGTAGTCAATACTGTGGGTCTGTGGGACTAGGTGTAAGCATTGCTGTTGTCCAGTATAATAGGACTAGCCTTTCACCCTGAGGCCTTAACGTATTTTCTCATTGGGAATTACTGAGTAATATTAGGACTATTGATAAAAAGCACATGGCTATTCTTTGCTGAGAAACATCTGTATATGTACAGAAAAGGTTATTAACCCTCCCTATTTTAAAGTCCATTTGATTGCCGTGGAAGGTGTCCTAATGTTTATGCAGGACATCCTAAAAGGTCTATTATACCATGAACTTTAAATGGTCTGAACAGCTTTTTGTGATTGCAAGTGGAAGATTTGTGCTCAGAAACACCTATGGCATTGAGATCTTTCCCTTCATTCTGGGGCAGCGGACATACATTTTATTTCTCGGGCTTATGAATCTTTTTGCTGGGCACTTGGGTGGGAAAAAGGAGCTGGTACTTCCCACCTGAGTAGCTGCAGAAAGAAATGTGCTTTTGAAAGATGGACAGATGTTCCTGCTAGGGTTCTGTGCTGTTCAGAAATATCTGCCTCCTATGACTGTATAGTTTACAAAACTTTTTCCAAAGCAGGGGAAACTGTGTGGCAGGAAGAAGTGGGCCAGTTGCTGAGCAATTCCATCAATCACATTGAACTGCCCTGGAAAATGCTGCAACAGCTCCTGCAAACCAAGTCCTCGATGCTCTCTGCCCTTCCTCCTATAAAAAGGACACCGGGGAACAAGGTATATGCTTCTCTGACAGGCTTTGGTGAGGATTACTGCAAATATCACGTCCTGTGTAAGAACATTACTCTTTTTTTTTTTTTTTTTTTTTTTTTTTTGTGGGGATTTCAGCATATTGCATGTGGGTTTTTTCTGTAAAGCTTGTTCACAGTTTCTGCTGTTCAAAGTTGGAGACAATGAGTTGCTCAAGATGCAAAACTACAGGTGTAAAGATAGCTTCAAAGATTTTGAAATAAGCAATGAAGACTACATGAAACTAAATATTAATAATAAAGAAGAAAAAATGCTTTGCTTGGATAGTAGTGCCATGAAGAATATAGCCCGATGACAGGGAAGATTTTGTTGGAAAAGTGGCATAGCAGGCAAATACAGCATGGTTTTGTACAACAGAGACCTGCAGAAGTGGAAGTGAATCCTATGGTGCATAGACAGGCTGAGCAGATGAGTCTGTTGTATGGTTTCTAGGACACTTTGGGTGCAAGTTCTCTTTTTTCATGTCTGTGTGTGGCATCCAGCGCTGGATCAAAGCCTAAGTCTCAGCAACTGTCAGCCAGGAGTATAATCTTGACACTTTCTCTTTTCTGGATTTCACTTCCCTTCAAATTTTTTCCTTTTTGGGACTTCCCATCTTGGCTTGTGGCAGGTTAATCAGAGAGGAGAAGGTGAGATGGGCATGGTAGCAGCCTTCACTGTGAGTTACAATGTGTTGTATTTGGAGATGGAAAGAGGAGACCAACTTCCCACAATTTCTGCCATTTTGAGGAATGAGGAGGGGAATGGTTTAAAAAGAGTAGTTTGAGAAGGAGGGTCAATGTGACAGCCTTGCAAATCCCCCTCAGAGGTGCATGGTGCCTGGGCCCCCCAGGCTCAGAAAGGCAAAAGGTGGCCAAACCAGGCCTGCCACCATGGCATCACTTCGGGTACCCGAACTTGCTGACATTTTGGCATGCAAGGGACAGAGCAGGTCTTGGTGCCTGCTGGTGCTCAAGCAGTGAGTGGGTGTTTGGAGACGAAAGTGAGAGGGGAGGTGGGAGGAAGGCAGCTGGGATAAACCAGTGAGCCAGGAAAAGGATGAAGCAGACATCCCAGTGGTAGGACCAGGCAGGTTTCCACACCGCTTTACCATGTGCCTCCATGTAAATCCAGTTCTGAAGTGGTTTAATAACATGCTTTAAAACACCAGCTGATTTGAAATTTTAAAAAAACAGTTGTGTGTCAACACATTTTTATGCAGAACACCTCACACTGACCAGGCAACAAAGTGTAAATAAGCCTTAACTCTAAAGTTTGTTTAAGTTACTGCTTGTCTACAGTGAATCAGGGATGGTTCCTGTTTAAGTGTTAATCTGAGGGCAAAATTAGCTGAGAATATTTTTCAAACGGATGTCTTACTCACTCAAAGTATTTTGTAAATTGTGTTGAAAGGTGCCAAGGTGTTTCTATTTGTGGAATATTTTATCTTCTCTTTGTGTTTTCCTATATGACCATTAGGTCCCTATTGTGTCTAAAATAAAAGCACAGGCAGTTCCTCTTTTTAGATTCATTTTAAAAAATGACCAATGTATTAACAGGCAAGCTGGCTGAGGTGGTATGACAGAAGTTTTTGTTACGATGTGATGCAAAAATGATTTACTTTATCTCTCATAGCGCAGCTTTTGAACAAACAAAATCAAACCACCACAATCAAGGGTAAACATCTAACACAACTTTGACAATTACAGGAAGTGGTGTAAAAATAACTAGGATTAAGCGTAGCAAAACTGCTGGCCTGGCGCAGTGCTCTCGCAGGGAGCACTGGATGCTGCCGCAGGAGAGGGAAGATTTTCGCTTCTCGGGTCCAATGAATTCCGCTGGGATTGTAGAGGGGAAGTGCTAAAGGGTAACCCCAAGGTTTTTGGGGTGGAATAACATAGTGGCAGCATAACCAGGGCACCTTCCTTAGCCACCCTCGGAGGAGATACCCAGGGCTGGCTCTGAAAGGGCTGCCAGCCCAGCCCTCCACACCTTCTTACGCAGGGAGAGCCAGAGGCGTCTTCAGACACAGTCCACCAGGTATCAAATCTGACAGCATAACCCTGCATAAAGGGTGTGATAGGCAAAAAGCAATCGATCAAGCAAATCTGTGTTAAGGCTTGCTTTCAAGGTCTCTTCTTTGTACTAATCTCTCTTTACTTCTGCTTTCAGCTGGCACACAGCAAAGGCAGAGGGAGGCCTGTGTGGGTATGCAATGATACTGCTTTGCTCATCGCTGTGATCCTTTGCACAGGAAGAAGTCTTGTCTGAAGAAGAGTAAGTATTCATTTTTTGTTATCAGGAGTTGTTTGATTGTCATTTTTAAACAGCTTAAAGCATAAAAAGAGGAAACAATCAGCAGCCATGGGGCTGCAAGGGGAGGGCACAACGGGCTTGCTAAAGTTTATCTGATATACAAGTTTTCATGTTGTGAAGTACCTTTGTTGCTTTTCTGAGAAATAAATTTTGCTTTTGCAATGAGCGTGCAGAGTATGATTTGAATGAGCTCTGGTCTCAGGCATTAAAAAGGCAACGTGAAGTGCCAACCAATAGTAGATTTCAGGCAGAATGCAATTACATCAGTCTTCTGTTTCCTGGGAATGCACCTGAAATAAATATTTAAGGAATTTGATTTTGGAATGAGCCACAGATGTTACAGGCTCACCCTTTGTGTTAGAGTCAGCTCCGGACACAGGCAGGTTGGAATAACTCTCAAAATGTCTTCAAGTGACAGAAGATTGTGGAAGAAGGAAAAGGCATACAAATCCCTGACATTACATAAATACTGGCTGGAGTGTACTTCACAGCTAGCAAGCAAATATTTAACAGGAAACTCCAATGGCTCCTTCCATGGTATCCTGGCAAGAAGAATTTCCTATCGTATTTTTGTGAGCTGACCTGGCTCACAACTAAGTGAAGCCCCCAGGAGACTTCCTTCCTTCTCTTTTGGGATTTCCACTGGGAAAAATTTCAGTTAATGTGATCTAAAGCAGCTACACATGCAGCTGTAGCCTCCCAGCCTTGGGAGCATGGTGGAGATGTGATGTCTGGGCACTGTTAGCTCTGGGACACGTTTGCAGTAGCATGAGGCCATGCAGTTCCCAAATCACTCCTATCTCATCTAATGAGTCCAGACCCTACTGCCAGGATGCCTGCATCATATATTCATACTATATCGGCCAAGGGCCACACAAATCTGTTAGCATGGTGCCGAGCTTCAACTAACCCATGCTGTGCAGAAGTCCCCATCGACAGCTTCTTTTCAAAAATTTTCTTTTTTCCTTTATTTTATCTTTTCAAGATGAAGATCTATGTTTCGCTGAAGTGCTGTGTGGACTTTTGAATTTGTGGCAGCCTGAAGAGATGCCATGAGCACAAGGATGCTGGGGCTGGGGTCAGAGTCAAGGCAGCCCATGACAGGAATGCCCTCTGAAATTAACCCTACTGCTGCCTCTTCTCCTATTGTCCCTCACACAGCATGCAAACACCAGGCACTGGAGTTGCTTTCTAAATGAGTTACATCAATTACTTAGCATAAAATATTAGCACAAACTGTTCCAACACACTGTTCCTCTCTCTTGTGTATGACTGATTTTTCCACTGGCCTTTGGGGTTCAGAAATGTGAAACTGTCTGCAGTTGGCATTTTATTTGTTGCTCCTGCAATGAAAATATTCAAACAAAATGTTTCAAATAGAAGCTGGGTCCTGGGCAGCACCACGAATTAAATGCATATGTAATATGCTTTCTGTTTTTGATGCACTGCCTTTGAATTTCTGTGCCAAACCATGTGGAAAACATAGATGCTCCAAAGCTTTCACATGCTATTTTGTATTAATGTACATAGTATATTATAAACTGATAAATAAATGGAAAGCAATATGGCAGACAGAAGATATTATAACCATCTTTTAATTTTGAGTCTACATTCAAAACTGGGGTAATTGGAAAGGAAGGACAGTATTTTCAAAGCACTTAAGTAAAACAGGAGCTTATGTCTTAGAATTTACTAAATATCCAAATGGTAATGGAAAGTGTCTGTCTCTTCATCCAGTATACAGTGATGCTAGGGCAAATACTCTCCTAACAAATATGTCTCAGTTAGGAGCCTGAGGCTAGGTGGGATTACTCTGGGCTTTAGAACATACTTACATACGAGGGTGATGCAAATACTGGCTCTCACATCAGTCTAAGTCAGAATATCTACATTGAATGGATACTACATTTTTTCTGAAAAACTGTATCTGTTTTGCTAAGCTAATCTGTTTTGCTAAGGCTCATTGAATAGCAGCACTGATGTGGTTAAATTGCTTTCAGGTTCAGGTCTAGGTCTGTCTGAGCTTAAGCATTTCTGTTATACAATATAAATAAACCACTTGCTCCTACATGGTGGTGCTGCTTTTGAGACTTTGAAAGGATTAAGACATATTGCTCTTGCGAAAAAAAAAAAAAAACCAAAAAAACCAATGACCCCACAAGAATGAATTGAGTAGCATGGGATATCTGTTATCCTCCCCCTTATTTTGTAGGAAGTACAAGAGGGTGGTATTCTATGAAATTATAACAGATACGTAATAAAGTAGCAGTTGTCTTGTTGAATAACAACTGCCACTATCACTTGACATGGAAGTAATATATCCTTTGATGGAGCAGAGTTATCTAGCTCATGCTAGCAGTATCTGGCAAAAGCAAAAAGTTTTAGAAGATTTCTACCGTACCTAGTCTAGCTCCCGCTTCTACCTGTGGTATTTTGGCTAACTGGTTGGGCATAGCATCCAGCCACTTCCAATTCTCCTTGAGCAATCTTGTGTTAGTTTCTTTAAATGCTTATGGGGACAGATGCATCCTAATGATCAGATTTTGACTACTGATTTTGGAAAGAATCAAATCCTGTACTTCTGTCCATGATTGCACAGAAATGCCCCACAGGTTGGGCCAGAATGCCTGGCTGGAGAAACGAGGCTTGTCTTTCATCACGTTCTAGTCTGCTAAAAGCAAAACTGAAGCAAGGGCTTTGGTTACTTATAACACACCTACAGTCATTTGGGCAAATTCTCCTCTCAAGACTAATTGACCTCATGCCATTTGCAAACATACATCAGGTTTGTGAAGGTTCATGTGGTATAAAAAGAGGTCCTAGCTTTTTAGTAGCTTTTTAGTATTGTAGAGAAATAAATACAGAGCTGTGAACCATGTCTGCATCCTTCTACAGCCTCTTATTGGTTACCAGGTAGACAATACTTCTCTACATGTAATTCTTAGCCCTACTGTGGCAGTAAAGCCACTGATGCCTCACTGCCAAATCTGTCCCCCACCACTGTAGGCACTTAGCTGAGGTGGTTGGTTTGTGAGGGTAGCCATTTAGTTAGAGGAACACAGACACAGGTACACATGCATATACACTCACGTCCCAAAAGCTGGTCAACAAGCCTCCCTGCAGGGCTTTTCTCTCTACCACCCACAGTGGGACAACCTCAGGTGATGATGTATCTGTCTTAGGTACCTCAGTTAGCTGTCCAAAAATTAGCTAGGTTATAATGCCACTTCTTTGTTCCTTTGGTCTAAAAAAATGCAAAATGTATTTCTCCAAGGTATGGAAAACCCTAGCCTAAATTATACAAAATGTAAAGTATAATTCAGGTGCTGGCCAATGGCTTCCTCTCCTGCCCCTCACCAATGATCACTTCATCTGGCAGTAGAGCAGAAGGTTTTAAAAAATAGGCTGTTTGCAGACCAAATAGGGTTGGAGGGATGCAGCTACCCTCTTGAGATTTACAAACGTCCATTCGTCTGTACCTCTGTCCTCTTGGCGTACGGCCTCATTCAGTTTTCAAAGACAAATGATGTTGAGAGTATATACACATATAATTTTGAGTGAAGTATATTACAGGAACATTGTAGTTGTCAAACAATAATGCTTTGTATAGACAGGAAGTTTTCAGCTAATATTAAGTTTAATAGAAATCCAAACAACCTTCATCCTTTCTTGTAGGTATGCTTAATAACATTCATGCAATAATGCTTACTTACTGATTTTAATGGCTTTTCCTTTTTTTACATGCAGTGTGAGTCACATTGGAAGTGCGAAAAGATTGCTAGGTTGCTCCAAAATCTTATATGGCATATCTCTCAGTCATTAGCAACTAATTTTTTTCCTTGAGTGATTCAACGTCTCCTGAACAACTGTGGCTACATAAACTACTGCTCTGAAACCGGTCCCTCTGGAGTGATCTTCCTTCATTGATGGACTTTTCTTTCTAGAGAGGAGAACAGAATGGGTGAATGCCAGCATTATTTACAAGCAGTCTAATCTCCCTAACAACTCTCCCAAACCATTCATCTAGTTCAGAATGTGAAGGATACTCAATTATTCAATGAAAAGGTTAAGCCTGCGGTAAATATGCATAGTCAGTAACGAAATGTACTTCCCCTGGGTATTTTTTTAAAAGCATGCAGACTGACAGATGTTTACCACATCCTTTCTGGATATGTTTTCTGAGGTTTTAGTTTGCGACACTGCTTATGCTTATTTTCAAAATGCAGTTCTTTGGCTTCATTGCTTTACTGAAGTTTTAACTGGGTGACAGTGAAGTAAGTCAGACATGAAAATGCATGTGCATCCAAGCCAAGGCAATACTTCTCATAGCATTTCTGTGTAAGTAAGTAGCCTGCGACAGGAGAAGGGTCAGGGAACAGCCCACCTAACTCTGCTGACCTCAGGATTGCATCCATCCTTACATCCCTCTGTCTCTCTGCTTTCGTTATCACAGTTTTTCTGCTGGGTATTTTGCACATAGCCATCAATATACGTTATGATACATACATAGGAGCTTGTAACTACTCCTGTTGACATACTTGGCTCTGGTGCTTGAATGAGAGCAGTTTTGTGTCTTCAGTAATGGCTGCAGGTTTGTTCTGTTAATAAAAACTTCTGCTGAAACAGTGGGATTCTAAATTGATAAATGACTTGGCCAAAGAGATCCCCTACCTTTAACCAAAACTATTTCCAGCAATGCCTTGCCTTGAGTGTCAATGTTTTTGATGAGTAAATGCAAACATATCATACTATGTCAGTGGAGAGGCCACACACAGGTTTCACTGCACGACTGATCTTCACGCACAGCATCCCTGGCGTTGGGGTCCCCGCTGGGGAAAAGTGCAATGTCCCAGTGCCCTCATAGCACAGAACAGGGGGGACGCAGCAACTAGCCTAGAGTGTCAGAGCACTGCTGTGGGCTCTCAGCTGAGAGCTAAAAATGATTTGCAGATCTGGCTCCTTTTGCTATGCTTTTAGAGCATATGGGGGCCTGTGGGAGCAGTGACTTTTCAAGTGTTCTCCTCCAGAGGCCACACGTCCATGGACTTTTCTCTAGGTTGTGAGGCTGGATCAAGAGGCTCCTGCTTGCTGCCCCCTCCTTGCTAGTCCTTGCCTGCTCCCTGTCTCCACAGCATGACCCAGCAGCCATGCCAGTGCATGCATTTGGGTGGCTGGGGGGTTAACCCCACTGTGGAAATAATTTAGGTAAAAAAGAAGGTGGCGAAAAAGGAGTTATTTTTAATGCAATCATTTTCCTGAGACAGGACCCTGAGAGCTGAATTGTGCTTTGGATCAGTTTCCCCATGAATCAGAAGGCCATTGTTTAGGCAGGAGATGGATTTGGCCAGCTGTGCCTCAGGTATTTAAATAAACCTCAGGACAGAGAGAGGTGAGGGGTGTTTAGCCAGAAGCAAAAGGTTAAAAATAACACCTTGACTGAATTATGTTTGTAGTGATCGTTCAGGGGTAGGAAGGACAGATTTAAAGAGGAATGCAATGGTCAGGGAAGTTTGCATAAGAGTTAACTATGTTATCTGTTCTCTGAGGCACAGAAAATAAAAGTGTGCATAAAAAAGCACTAAGTTCGGGCAAATGCCTTGAGAAGCAGAGGGCTAAAGTCTCCTGGAGCTGATCTGAAGTATAGATTGGTAAAATTATGTTTTTATTTCTTTTTACTGTCCTTTAAGGCTTTTGTAACTGTTGTCTGTATTTTGATTGTATAAGTATATTATTTTTTACTTTGCCTGTGGTTTGTGTTAATGCTGGTTTCTAAGCAATATATACCATTATTGATCCATCCCCATGTTTTAAATCTGGACTCTGGGTCCACCTGCCTGCTTGCCAATGCTCCTATATGTTTTTTAAGCATAAACGGAAACACAGCATTCCTCCACTGAGCTGCACAGGAGTTGGCAATGCAGAGATCTGTGTGCTACAAGTGTCTTTGGGTGACTAGTGTCAGCCAGGAGCACCCTGACCTACAGCAGGACACTGAGAAGAGTGGCCAAAGCCCAAGGGCTCCCACAACTCTGCTAATTAGACCTTGCTCTCCCCATCTACTCTCAGGAACTCTCATGGACTGAGAGCAAATCTGGAATGTTTTGTCTGATTGCCTGTGTACACAGGAGCAAGCAGGGTCTGCAGTTAGTGGGAATGGACGTGAGACCCCTTAATCTTCCCAGAAATCCATCACAAGGAAGAAAAGAAAAATAAGGGAGAAGTTTATAATTAATTCAATTTAATCCTCAGTCTGTGAGTTTGGAAAGTTGGGAGGTTTAGGGAGACTTTTTAGAGTGCTTTCGTTTAAGTAACACCTCATTTGCTGCCTTAACATTTGCAAATATTTGCTCTGAGGCCTGGTCACCAAGGTCTTTGGTTTCATCTGTTGCATACTAACAAACTGAAATGCTTTTAATACTCATTAAATTCCCATACAAAGAGACACAATTCAATTAGAAAATCATGTCAAAATGTTGATTTTTCTTATTTCCTGTGGAATCTTTCAGTGGGAAAATGTCTTTCTCACAGCATTTCAAGTATATTTACTGCCTTTGTTGTGGAGGGAAGAACTTATTATATGTGGTTGGTTTTTTATCCCCCTTTTGTATTCTTATCATTACTTAATGTTTATGTTGCAGTAATGCCCAGGCACTCCAAGCAAACTGAGGATGTCATTGCACTAGGGAAAAAAAGGACCCAAGCCTTTGTCCTGAAAGGCTGGTGAACCAATTTTTGTTTGCTTTTTTCCATCCTATAGGAAAACAAGTCTTTGAGAGCTCAGCTTCAGTGTTGCTGATAAATGCAAGCAGTCTGGACAGCCTGTAGGCAAAGGCCTGCCATTATGCATTGCTCCTCAGCTGTGGGGTACTCCAGAAAGACCTAAAATACATGTATAGCTAGAATTTCCTATAGATCTACACCTAATAAAAATGCCCAGATATTGTAATAAGTATGTAATAAGCACATACCTAGAAGGAGAGATAAACTGAGAGAGGTATTTAAATGCGTGTTATTGCAGTTTTTTCCCAGTGAAAACTATACAGCATGAAATTGGACTCCATTTTCCAATAAGGCTGAGGTCAAAGGAGTTACACTTTTGCAAAAGAGCAGGATGTGGTTCATGGACAAAAGGAGAAATCTATGGAAATACAGAGAATATTACATAAGAAAGAGGAAGAAAGGTGGATGGGTTATATGTCTGAAATTTACCATGATCTTACTCTTTTTTTAATGGGTGATGTGCCATGCCATCTGAATCTTCTCATTTCTTGGGGGAACATACAGGTGGACATATACACAAAAGCAGTGCTGCTGCATGAGAGATTAAAACAGCCTTACAACTGCAGCAATGGGAAGCACCATTGTAATGCATCAAATTAAAGATGAGAGGAAATTATCCTCTGAGCAGACCCTGACCAAAATGAGAAGTTGCTAGCTTCCTTTTGCTCACAGCACATCGGAAAGCAGCAGAACTCCCATAAATAGATATTATGTGCTGGCAGTGGAAGACTTACAGAACTGGAAGCTTTACTTAAATCAGCAAGAAAAAGATATGGGGGGGGGGTGGGGGGTGCAGGGAATCTAACACGTTATCTGCTGTGGGGAAAGTTTCTTGAAGTACCGGAGTGCTGCACGCCACATATCACAAAGTATACAAATGGAGAACATGCTAACCAAGCAGTGCTCAGCTGGAAACTGTTCGCAGTTCATGGGCACTAGCTGCATCTTCATAGATATAATAACCCTGTGTCTCGACTCAACTGCCAAGTTTTGAAGGGCCAGGATCAAATTTGAGGGATCACTAATAAAAGACTTGTTCAAGCTTTCTCAGATGTTTAGGAAAATTAAACTAAACTACTTGCTGCCTAGTTAATTAATTTTCCCCATTTACAAAGAAGAATCAATTGCCCCACCAAACAGTAGTTTATTAAAAATCATCAGGCCAAAGCAGTGGGAAGATAAAGGAGTGACCACAGCAACACTGGATTATTCCTCACCAAAGTACAGCTGTAGCTGTTCTTAGTCCTGCTCTCCTCTCCGGTTCTTGCTGAGGCATCGGCCTGGCTGTGTCCAGAGAAGCAGCCCCTGAACCCCACACAGTGCCAGTGGCCAGGACACGAGGCTCTGCCCCACACACCACCCCACGTATTGCCCCACATGCCATCAGTCTCCCTGCCCAGCTGCTCTGCTCAGGTGCTTTAGCAGCATCTTTGTTTGTCCAGCTCTTCCAGCTCTTCCAGAAAACTCCCGGTAGCACTGAGTCTCTTTCTCTTTTCAGCCCACTGAAGATTCCTAAATGGATTTTATTTTGTTTGTTTTTTTCCTTTAGGTTTTAGCCTGTGGACCTCAAGGCAAGAAGCTCTTTCCTGGAGAGGGAAACCACTAACGTGGGGTACACCTGCACATCCGCTTGTGGCCCAGGTTTCTGACCGTGGCTGCTGTAAACTTCCCACCACACTGTGATGCGCCTGTCTGCTTTTAATTTGCTAGAAGTGCTTCCCAACCTCAGCTCAGCAGCATCTGTAAAATAAACAAGCTTTGGGTCTGGCTGTTGGTTCCTTTCAGCCATGTGTCTCTCTGCCAGATGTGGACAGAGAGGTCCTTTCCTCTGGGGCAAGCTATTGGGAAGAGGAGGAGGGAGTGAGAGAACGAGCTCTTTTCTCTTTTAGCCCCACATAGTCTTTTTTTTTTTGCTGAAGATTTACAGAGTCAGAAACGTTTAAAGAGTTTGAAAAATAATTAAACATTTCTTCTTCTTTTGAATATTCAACTTGTGAATTTCACATTGTTTCAGAATGGAAAGTCACGTAAGCTGGGGTTTGCAGGTGAAGGTAAGGAGACCTCAGACAAAGCATCTGTGCACGGCCCGAAGTAGCAGAAAATTCCACCCAGTCGCTTTGCCTCAGATTAAATCTATACAAAACAAACTTTACAAACATGCATGCAACCACAGCATTACTACCGGTTTGGCTACAAAAGTCTTCTCTTCCTGGGAGTATTAGCAGAGGAAGTTTCCCTGGGATCAACAGCTGAGGTAGCTGGGACTGCAAAGTAAGTACAGGGAAAGCATAGGTGGTAGGGGGGAAATACAGCAATATGTCCCTGCCTTTAAAAGAAAACAGAAAATGAGGACCACCGGGTTTGCTGCTCCTCATAGGGCCTGGGAGAGTTGGACTTTGTTTAAATACAAAACCATGGGAAATTTAAAGAGGGACTGGTTTGGCTGGAGTGGCTAAACCCGAGCCCCATTACGCTGAACCACAAATGGCCGGGATGCCAGTTATTTTATGGCTGCCCCAGGCAAATCAGCTGCTGTATCTCATTTCACTGTAGTGGTGCCACAATAGTTCAAAGGTTGTCCAAGTTTTCCTTGTATTCAAATTTCAACAGTGGAGCAGCAGCTTAGTAAATATATGGATATTTATTTAAGTCTCAGCTTTCTCAGCCATGGCTTAGCTGTAGTACTGACAAAAACCAAGCAGTTGGAGCCATAAGTTAAAAGCATGTGGTTTATTTATGTCACTTAAACTATCAGGAGACTTGGGACAGGGAGGTTAAAAAGTCCAGGCTGGTGTTTCCTAAAAAGCCAGGAACACAGGAACACCCAGCCCTATTTTAAGATAAAGGGGTAAAGGCTGTCTGGAGGAGAAAGGTTGTTTTCAAGTTGTTGACATATTAAAAGTTGCTGTGCTGCAGGGAGATAACTGTAATGTAGTGACTTCTCCATGGATATTGACCCTGACACTGTCAGGGATGCTGTTCCTGTCGTAGTCTCCATTAAGGGTGAGCTTGGGGGCATTTCAATGTTACCAACCTTTGCAATTGTACTGAAGTTCCTGTTGTTACTGGTGATTTTTTTGGTGAAAGTCTTAGCTCTGTCAGTCAGATTATAAGGTCTTTCCAGATCTAGCTTTTAAAAAAATCACAGTTTTAACCCATATAGTTAGTTGGTATCCAGTCAAAGTGCCTGTGAAATATTAAAGAATGGCAGGAAAGTAAAAGCAGCACAACATTCATTAAGCTTTTCAAAAACCACAAATTTTTAAAGATAATCTCTGGGTTGTTCTGGGCATGACTCATGATTCCTGTATGTCTGGGGTTAGCTATAGCACATCCTGATTTACTGCTTTCTCTGAATCTGTGTACCTACACTAGGCTACATCTAGGCCAGCTGGCTAACGTCATGGTGGGAACAGCACCCACGACTGTATCGTTTTGTGGTCATGTGCTGTGCTCCTCACTGTGCTCCCTGGGCTGTATAAGCTCTGCATTTTGTATGGGTGTCTAGAGCAGCTCACAGGGGCCAAAATAAAAATGAGAAAGAAGGATATTTCCCACTCATGCATCCTCTTGCAGTAGAGCATCTGGGATAGAGTGGATTTGTGCATCCCTGGTTGTATCTGTGCAATTCAGGAGCCATTTGTTCAAAACCTCCGTGGTGGCAGGGAGACCATCATTTCCTCATCTGACAGCATTCCTCCCTGGTCTCTGTCAATCAAGTGTCAGCAGCTTCCCTGGGGCAAAAGCTGTGCCTGTCTGTTTGGTGGCTGCCTCCTCTCCTCCACACCAGCTCAAGTGGCAGATAAGCTTGGCCCACTTCTGGGCAGCTGGCATTTCTGTAAAAACGCAGTCCCTCCTCCCAGGACAGCTGCACCAGGAGAGTGGCTGGAGACTGGAATCAGGCACTAATTGCATCCTGCCTACACATCGTTGTGGTGCTAGCCTGCTCTCTTATTTAGAGTGTAAAGCACTTCAGTTTTCCCCGGGTAAAAAGTCGCTGCTTAACATTAGCAACAGTCCCTTGGAAGCTGTTTCTGCCAGAAAAAATTTCCTCCATAAATACTAGCTGCCGGTCCCAGCAGTGAGGTCCGACTTAGGGCAGATACTGCCCGCAGTCCCCAGAGGAGAGGGGCAAGCATCCCGCAGTGCCTGGGTGCGAGGAGCACGCCACGCTGGCCCCCACTGCCCCGGGGACGGGGTCTTGCATTGAAATGCCGGGTGTTTGATCACCCAAGATGAAGCGAGCCAAAAATAAAGCTTCATGCTGTGTCCCACGCTTCAGGCAGCAGCCTGCCTTGCTGCTGCTCGTACTGACTGTGAGCACGTGCTGCGGGCATGGCCTAGGGCTCTATATCAATGTAATAAGCACGAGAGCTAGTTGACCTTGTGTCCTTTGGGTGACACCAGAATCATGTCTAGAAGCTGCAGCAGGGCAAAATGCCTGTTCGTTTTATGGACTGTAGAAGAATATGGCGTAGGACTGCAAAATGTGTTTTTCCAGCAGGAGCCAAGTTATAATATAGATGTGTCAACAGAGTATTGAAAGAGTAGGTTCAGCTATCTCTAATTAATTAGACCAAAAAGTTTCGGTTGATGAGTAAGTACCTTAACAGATAGTTGTATGCTTGTGGGGTCCTTGGGAGGGGGGGTACCCAAGGTAAGAGTGTAATTTCACAAGACAGGCAGTGGAAAGAGGCAGAGACCTCTGGAGACCTCTACTGTGTGTTGAGACCAAGAGGAGATATGAAGACCTGATACCCCTTGGGATGTAGTCTGTGTGAGAACAGAGTGGGTATTCTGGTACCTACAGCAGCAGGCCCTGGGTATGTCCAACAAAAACGTTTGTGGCAGAGCCCCAACCTCCTCAGCACCCAGTATTTTCTGCTTTGAGCATGTTATTGGTTCAATCAGTCTAACATAGCCACTAACAAGACATGTTTCAGCTACCTCCTACAAGGATATTGGCATTCTCTTCTGCAGAAAATTAGAAATCAAAGGGTTAGCATAATGGACCTTACTTTCCATGTGATTTGAGAAAAGGTGCTGGGGAATTTCTCAGTGAAAGAATCTGATCTCAGCTGACTATTCTCAATGTCACTGCTGGTGCTGCTTCAACTGCTTACAAAACTGAACTCCAAATGACATGTTTGTAATGTAAATCATCTCTGCCCTGATACACTTGTGAATTATGGCAGCAGTTTGGGCATAACAGGGTGCAGCAAGGGTCTGCCGTGGCAGACACAACCACCCTCAGTCCTTTGCTCGCAGCTGCCTTGAGTTATGCTGGCTGCTGCAACCTCAGGTTTGTGGATCCTACAGAGTTGTGTCTGGGGACAGTTTCATCCAAGGTCACAAGAAAACATCCCTGCAGGCTTGGCTGGAAATTCAGCTTCAACAAGTCTTCTTGTGGTTATCTCCGAGTTCAAGACAAGTGCTCACTTGCCAGTCTTCAGGACTTCCCATCAGCACTGCTCTCTTCTCTCTTCTGCAGAGCTAATTTGGTTTTGCTCTTATGTCTCCCATATAAAGCCCTTCTGAAAGCTCAATACACCTTCCCTTCTACAGCAAGCAAGGGACAATATCTGCAGTCAAGGGAAGTTTTTCATAGTGCTAACACAGAGGCAGAAAATCCATATAACTCATTTACTAGCCTTGTGTACTTTAGGAATTTTCTTCACAGTCTTCCAGTACGTTTTATTTTATGCTCTCAAATACCCTGTAATCTCACCTGCCTCCTATATTGGTGTTACCAAACATTCAGGGGTTCTTCAGCCTCCAGGACTATCGGGATATCCAGGATTTATAGACCAATTAATGTCCTTGATGAAATGCGTTATGAAATACTGCATTTTACTGAAACATAATAAAACATTTATTCATAAGAAAATGACCAAGTATTATATAACTGACCAAACACAGTTGGCCCGATGCCATTTTTCTGTCCTTTGAAAAGAGTTATTCTCCACCTTTTCAGACCCTAGTACAGCTTGTGATCTATTTTTTTTTCCTCTGATTTATTGTTCCTTATGATTCCTGCCGAGGAATGTTTTTGCATTGGAGGGATGTAACTGTGTATTGGAAAGCCCAGTTCTCCCAAGGAGACATGTAGGAAAAGAGAACAGCCACCTGGCACCAGTGGAAACATTAAGAACAACAGTAAGAAAGATGTGTCTTGGGACTTGTGAGAGCTGGAGAGAGGCCAGCTGTGGACAGAGGGACTGTGTGAACATCAACCCATGTTTTGGGGGAATTTTTGGGTGGGGTTTTTTTGTTCATGTGTTTGTTTGAGGTTTTTAAAGGAATGTGGGCTAACATTTGGAAATACAGGAGGAAATGCACTTTGGTCTGAAGTAGAAGGGTCTCAGGAATGATGGAGTAGGTTGAATTTATTTGGAAGTGCTAGGTTTCTTTTTATGTACTGCATTTCAGAGAGCTGTAGGAGAGAATAAAATGTAATTCCAACCAAAACAAATGGCGAATAGGAAGTTGTTCACAAATTCAGATCATCTGGGCAGAAGAGATTTGACAAGACATTCTGAAGAAGGGAGAAGGATAGAAGTTGGAAGGGCACAAAGTTTCAAATATAGAGAAAAATTTTTCAAAACTTCTGGAAAAAGACCGGTTTGACACTAAATAAAGGCTTGACAAAGGGCATTGGGTCAGATTTCTCTTAAGAAGGCAGGAAGCCATCAGCTGGAAAGCAGTTCCTGGACGTTGGGTCCCCTGTGTGCCCTGGAAAGCATGAATTTGTTTATTCTTGTAAATAGAGGGGGGGTTTTGTGTCCAAAAATCCCATGTCCTTTCACCAATTTTTCTCTCTAACTCAAGTTCGAAACCTCTAAATGCTGAGCTAGTCAGGGGAATCAAAAGAAGTAACATTAATGTTTCACAGTAATTGTACTGCAGCTAAGAGGGGGAAAAAAAGAGTATTGAATGTATGACAGTAGGGAGGGAAAGCATGTGTAGGGAACTGATGCCTTGGACATCTCCTCTCCCGCTCTCCACATGGTGGATGTTTGCATGCAGATGCCATGTGCCAGTCTGGGGTACAGGTCTTGCCTCCAGCCATGGCCCAAGCCAAGGGCTGCTAGCTGTGCTGTGACAAGGCAAGACTAACTAACATAGACACGCCACGCAATGAGGATATTTTGGCTGAGGGGTACTGCCAGAGGAGGCTGTCACTGGTTATACCAGTTTGCTACTTCTCCTGGTTCTCCTAGCCAATTTGAAAAGAAGCTACCTGAAACCTTACAGCTTAGCTTGCACCATTTCCCAAAGCAGGGTTTATCTTTGCTTGCCTGGCTGGATATGGTTTGCCTCAGTCTGTGCTGACTCAGATAATTTCAGCCTTGGGTCAGCCAATTCAGTTCACAACTGTATTCAAACAATAATATTATGTACCATTGTTCAGGCCTTAGTATCTCCTTGTTAACCCTTATCTAAGGCTTGTGTACAGTCTATAGAAGTGGAAATATTGGCAGTCTAACACTTTAAGAAAGACCTTGGTTTCAGTAAATCCAATTTAAATTCAGGCTCATTTTGACTTCTGGTACCATTTCCTGGTGACAGCTTTTCTCACATTTGGGGAAGAAAAATTATGTAAAAATTCTCTACTTCCATGTAAAGAACTGCACATTAACTTTGCCCCTCTTGATAAACTTTCTTACTGTTCCAAAAACTATTTTCTGCTTCTTCTGTTTCCACATACCACCACATTATTCTGTTTTCATTTGCTACTGCCATTACTCAGTTTAACCCTTCTCTGTTGTGCACCCTCATCTGGAAGGTTTTCTTTTGCAAGACCAGTGTGATGCAGGTAGGAAATTCCTGTGCAGGTGCCATTAATAGATGTTTTTAAATGTTGTTCATCTGATGCATGAAATATGGCATTTAGTTTTCATGACAGCTAAAAAGGGAGAAAGCACCATGAGGCAGAACAATTGTAGATGCACTAACTCACAGTGGAAGCAAAACGGTAGACACTATATGTATGCCGTGTCTAAACTGTTTGCTATTGCTGCTTCTTAATGCTTGCATCTGTATGTTAGTCCTGTAGGAAGGATGAGTAGAGGCTGAATGGCTACAACATCACAACTTTAAAACAATCGCAAACTATTTCCAGAAAGGCATGGCAAAATATTTTCAGCTTTGTGAAAGTCAGTGTTGCATTTTCTTCTTTGTGAAAGCAATCACAAGATTTTTTACAACAGGGTGACAGCTACTAACATTTTCTGCTTAAACTGGTATCAGTTTGAAAGAAACCAAACAAAACTGAGTGGTCCACTTTCCAACAAGGTTGAATAAAATGTTTTGTGCCACAAAATCTCTATGAGATTTTCACATGCTGGAAGCCTTCTTTGTGAGCATTTCTCATCTGTAGACATTTAACTGAGTTTAGTGTAGAAAACTACTTGCTCCTGTAGTACAAACTAATAAAAACACAGTAAGGTTTTGATGAAGGAAAATTAATGTTGACAGCAACAGAGGGCTTGACTCTCCAGTTCTCTTCACTTTATGCAGTTGTCCACATTACTGCAAAAATTATGCAAACCGTTATTCTTGCTAGCATTATTGTATGCAGACTCAGCACTGGTGACTTAGCACACAGTGATCCAGAATAATACCAGAAGAGTATGCAGGCATTTGCTGCTTTGTAAACAAGGCTAGTAGTTTAGTCTTCACATGGTGTCTAGACAGCAGCAATTAGTAGTAATTAGTAAGAGCATCTGCCATCTGCTGTGTCCATGGCAGCTCACGTGCTGTGGAAGTAAGGGATCAAAGAGTTTTACTTCAGCGTTGATACTCCATAAAATAGAGTCATGCCTTGGATTCCCATATGTTGAATGTCTGCTTTGCTCTGATGTTCTGGTTTAGAGTTTTAGAGTTTGAGGTGCTCATTCCCTTGCTCAGGAGCCAGCCTGGCAAAGAAAAGTGATGGATTAATAGTAAAAAATTCAATGTCAAAAGAAGTCTTGCGCTGGGTTCCTGGCACGTAAATAAAATGCCGCTTCTAGTTAAGACCCAGTTCAGTAGGTTGGAGCTTCACAAAACGTACTCCAAGGCATAAATTCATGCCTCTGTTAGGTACTTGCAATCTGCCTGTACTGGGCTTGACCTGGTAGAAGGCAGCCTTCGTCATGCCATCATGCCACCAGGTAGGTGCTAACTGCATCCCTGCCCTGTCTCAGGGCGGCAGGGAGGCAGGAATCAGTTGCAATATGCACTGTGTCAGTGCAATTAAACAGGAGTCCCTATGGCTGCTATTGCAGCTTCCCTGCTGTCTGAGAGCAACCCTATGTGTAACTGTCCGAGTGGAAAGCCACTGCTAAACAGTTGTGGAAAATGCTGTGGTCTACTGCTCATCCCAAGAGAGAGGAATAATGTAAAAAAGAAACTTCTTGTTGGTTGGGTTGGGGTTTTTCTCCCCAGTTTGCTTTCAATGCTTGTATATGTGTCTATGCATCCCCATAGACGTTGCTGCTAGTGGCTCACATACTTCTAACAGCATCTGTTTCTAACAGAGTTGCTACCAACCACACCAGGTAGTTACTAGATTAAACCAGCCTTAGTCACAAATCCTGTCAGCTGTGTGACATACAGCTGTGTGGCATCACAGTGGGGGAAGGGGGCGTGACCAAGAGGCTTAGAAACCTGGGTCTTTCCTTCACACTGACACCTATCTTTGCATTTCTCTCCCCTAAGCCAGAAGCTTATACTTCCAGGAGCTGCTTTAACACCTAAATATTGTTGGCCCTAGCAAGTAACATTTCTTCATGTATGACAGGCAGAAAACCTTAATGCGTTTAGAACCAAACTATTTTATGTACAGTAATCATGATCATTCGCAAACAGCCAGGACCTCTTTACTCAGGGAAAACATCCTATACACTAGGCTACAGAATGATTTTTTTTTCTCCCTCCCTCTTTTTCAGACCTTGTTAATAAATCTTATATGAGGAAGAGTGTCACTATCCCAGAACTGCCCCAAGGCTGGTGCCTTGGACATGCTCCAGGACGAAAGCTGTAGCTGCCACATCGCAGGTTTTGTCTCTTTGTGTTCCTGCCACATTGCAGCTGTTTGATGAGTGTTTGGTAGAATTTAGCAAAAAACTTCAGCTAGCTATATCTCATCTCTGACAGATTACTGGTGGCCCAAGACTTTTTTCCGGGGTTTGGGAACATGATTTTTCTTAAACCAAGGACTGACAGTGTCCTCTTGCAGGAAACTTCATCCTATCAGCAGCTCTGTGGAAAACCCACAGAACTGTGGTGCTACATATAAGACTACTTTTTAAAAGCAGATAGAAGAACAATAAAAAGAGAAAACTGGATTTTCCAAACAATAAAGGTCTGTTTTATTGCTAATGTTTTGGTCAGTTGTTCTAATCAGTCTCAGGGAGTATGGTTTCTGAAGCAACTGCAGTCTGTAATGTAAATCAATGATTTAACATCACAGTTAAAGGGCCTCAGTTGCATTGAATCTGCAACAAATTTTAGATCCAAACTATGATACACATTTGGGGATTCTGAAAGTGTCCAGAATGGATTTGCTGCTCTTCAAATAAACATCAAGCCAAATCTGTAAGTGTTTTGTTGCTCTTATAGGGTGAAAGGGTCCAAAGAGTCAACCCGCAATAGATCAATGCATTCCATGAAAAAAAGAGTCTTTCCATTGTATACAAACTACAGTTAACTAGCTGATTTAATGGCTAGGTTAATTCAGGGTGCAGAGCAGTAATCCAATCTCAAACTGAGACATGGGTCATGTGAAACGGTCACAGTCTCCCAGTCTGACATAGATTAAAAAACATTCATCCTGATCTTTGTTGCTACACGAATATCTAAGAGCATTTTTGCATCCAAAAGTATCACCAGATTGTGAAATCTCCTGAAGGATAAATAAACATCTTTCCTCAGTCAAAAAGCCAGAGTCAGTCTTCACAAGGAAGTCCTCTGAGCTTCATTCTTTTCCTTTGCTTTGTATACACAGTGATCTGAAGCAGAAAAGGGGCTCAGTGGAGAAGCTGTGCTTTGACTTACATTTACTCTCTGAACATGATAAAAGCCCATGTTTTTAACACTGACAGGGATATATGAAATGAACTTACAATACAGAATGGGGCAAGTCAGTTTTACCCAAGACTCGAAGGTTCAGACACAAACAAGAGTGATGTAATCTTTTGGAAATATCAAACATTTAAAGGAGGAAATTTCAGCTAGTCCACTATGATAAATCTTCAATTTCCGATTTAAAGAAGCAAACATCATTGAGAAGTACTTGATCTAAACTAATGATTGTAATTTTTTTTACCAGCTACTCCTTGGAAAATTTCTATAAAACCCATAAGTAAATTCTGTGCAAAATTAATTGCTCGACTCATAAACATAAACAAACTCATCAAGATAAAAGTGGAAGGGAATTCTTCAATATTTTGTCAAATAATTGGCTAGCACTGGAGATGCAAATATTCACAGGCTGGAAAACATATGGAGTGGGAACATCATTCTGAGGCATGTAAAATGTGCTGTATAGTCAGTTTAATATTCATAGGTCTCTTTGTGGCTAATGAGTGATGATGACTCTCTCAATATCTTGTGAAATTTAGCCTTATTAGAGGATTTTCCTCCAAATGCAGGTTTTGCAGATTCACCATTTCCCTATTTTCCTATTTCCCTACTAACATTTTCTTCAAAGATGTTATTTACTCAAAAGCATCTAACTCCTCTGTGGGGCTCGCATACTTGTAACTGGCACCTTTTCTAAGTAGCTAAAAGCATTTCTATCATTTCATGAAGAAAGATAGCTAATTCCACTTCTGCCTTGTTTCCTCTGTGTTACACCTTTTATTCTAAGTAGTGGGGATGCAGTTCTTTGCTTCTCCTTATTTGGTCCCTTTGGAGGCAGCTGGAGCTGTGCACACAGAGTCTTGACTCAGATCCTCAGTAGCTGAATATACCCTGCCTTTGTCTCAGTCAATAAATACAACACAACTTGGCAAGATTCGCTTTGCGCTGGTCTCATCCACAAAGGTATTCTTGGGGCCCTTTTTTGGCTAGATGTTGATGATATTCATTCTGTATATTCGTGTTCTACCGTTGCCTTCCAAATAAAATTGACCTGACATTCTTATCACCTGGCGTGCTTCTGTCTGATAACCTTCCTTTTCCCAGCACCACCAGCATCTCTTTATTTTCTGCTCCACTCTGAATACTAGCACTTTGCATGCTTTAAAACCTTAACATGATGCAAAATAAGCGGCTGGTTCAAATGACTGCTTTGTGGCTTCCTGCTTTGCAAAGACTAACCATGGGGCTGAGGCTTGCAGCCCATCAGATGCAGGTCCAGCTGGAAGGGGTATTCCCTGCCTGCAGTGGGCATTGCATGGCCAGAGTCACCCCACGTCCTGAGTGGTTTATCTGGCTGTAGTTGGCAGTAGCTGCTTTTGCCAGGACTTCTGCCTTCTTATACTTTATAAAAATTCTCTGTTAATGAGAAGACTTATGCTTTCTCTGTGCTATTTTCATTATTTAGCTTTATAAGGCTATTCTTTTTCGGACTCAGAGGGTCCCAAATCTTATCATTCCATAAAAGAACAGTAACTGTTTTGACAGCTTATAAAAGTTAGCATTTCAGTGTGCAGACACATTGCTGTTTGTAATCTCTGTCAATTTATGTTTCCCATGTGTGTCACTTTGTTGCTGCAAGGCAGAAAAGGGAGATGTATAGCAGCATTAATTTCTTAATAAGGCCCTACTTAGTGGGCTGTAAAATATGCATGTAGTGAAGGCTGATGGTTATCAGTGTAGGTGGTTGATCTATACCAGCCCCAGCACTGTTCATATTGCTCCCGAAGCAGTAAGGAGAATGGTTTTCAATTCTTTTCCTTTGGAAAGCTGGGGCAAAATCCCCTATATGCATATATGTCCCAAGCCCATCCTTTCCCTCAAATTTGATACGCATGCTAGAAAAACAACCCCACATGGTCTGCGGCTAGCTTGAGGGCTTTTATCTGATGCCAATTTATAATTCATATTTGGCAGTCCTAAGAAATTTCAGAAAAGATTTCTGGGAATCTAGATTCAGATTGCTTGAAGAAAATCCATTCCTTAACTGAAGTCAGGGATGATCAGTGAGTGTAAGGAGGCTGTAAACTGTTACAGCTATGCAGCCCTCATCCTAGGGCTGATTTTTTTGCCTGGTCTCTGACTGTGCAGTTGGCTTGTTACATACAGCTGCTGGGAGAGTCTGAGACCCAGTTTTCATGGATTCATGATATATTGCTTCATTTATAAAGGAAAAGAAAATATGACTAAAAGTTTAATATCCTTCTCATGAAAGGCAGTGAAAAACCTGAAGCTTCCTACACCTTTGTGGAAGCACTCTGTTTTGTGCCTTTTTTTCCTCAGTCACTTACCCATCCCAGCACCTCCTCCTCCTCAAGGCGATATATGAGAAATAGGAAATAGGGTAAGGGAATAATATACTGCCATTGCTGCACACTGATACCCAATGTCTCATCAAATTATTACTCCTGTTAGATGTGTAGGTTAGGAAGGAGCACCAGAGAAGTCTGTTTTGAACTGGGGACATCACCTGGCTTTAGCCTTACAGAATTAACATCAAAGTTACCCACATACCATATGAAGTCACTTCACAACCTGCTCTGCCTTTTTATCAGGTTCCACCATTATATGCATGGGGAATGGTATACCTCACCGAGCTTCCTGTCCACTTTATCTTTCTCATTGCCCAACATGCAGCTGCAATTAGAAATCTAATTGATTTCTGCTTGCTGTGGGTGTTTTCTAGCAATGTTTGCTGCTGCCTTCTGAGGTCTGTGCCTCTAGTGACAAATTTTCAGGGATTAGCATCTCCCACTTCCATGCAAAGTCTTCTATAGCTTCTATAAAAATATCCCATTTAAAGATGATGTGGAAAGTTTCATTTACTTGGTAAAGAAAGGGATGGAGTCTCCCAGGTTTTCAGTTCAGTTCTGCTTGGAATGAAAGAAATTCACCTTGGTGAAATACTAGTGCATTGTTCAATTTACCCCAAAATTGCTCTGTTTCTGTGTGCTGTACCTATTTATACTTCCATTTCTCCTGTTGCAAAAGCATTACAGTAATGTTTATCTACTTGTAACTTGAATGAATTCATGAACATTTGTGAAATATCTCCAAAAGTCTCTGGATGTCAAAGGTGGCAGAAGCATCACATTTTGAAAGTTTAGCTTTTTAATGAAGTTGCTCAGTGACTATTTAGGGTAATTGAAATAAAAGTGAGACTATGGAAACAGAACTCTGATGGAATAATTTTTTGATAAGACCTACACTTTTCCTGCTGCACAGAATTGCTATGAAAATCCCGATAATGAGTGTTACTTTGCAAAAAACCCCCCCATATATGAATGTAACATTAATCAGGACATCTGAGAAAGGCCACAGGAAGGTGGTTAAAAATGCAAGGTCAATACAAAGGAAAGGAAATGCAAAGTTTAACCCAGGACTTCAGTGATGAGTACGAGTGCATCTTAGTACAAAGTGCTGCTACTCTTTCCTTTGCGACTTTTTCTAGTTGTTGTCATGACTGCATTAGCTGCCACTTTACTGAAGTGTTTATATTCCAAATGCAAACATTGCAGTTCTCATCTGGCATTCATTTGTGTGAGTCAGGACTGAAGCTTTATGCTATGAAACCCTTTTGTGAGTTCTGATTCAGACCCAATATGCTTAATATTTCCACAACTCTGCCTGATTGTATACCTTTATGTACACCGATAGCATCTTATGCTCACTAAGAGTTTCTCTAAAAGCATATGGCCCTTTGTGATTTTGAAATGGCTAAAAGCAGAATGACTTTGCATCTGAGAAATTAAAATACATCCTTAATGCTTCTGAGCAGGATCCTGAATAGGTGAAATGTGCTACGTATGATTGATGGATTTTTCATCTACCTTCTCAGTCTACTTTGTGGGCACCTTATCCAACGGGGATGCTGCTGAGCAAACTGGCTTTCATCCACCAAACCACTTAGGCCATACTTGTCTCAGTACACATGAATCTATCCACCAAGATCTCCAAATAACAAGGGAGCACTGCTCTTCTGAGCCACCAGTCCAGAAACTCTCATGAGGAGAACATGGGAGCATTTCTGGAAAAACAATTAAAGTAATATTACATCTGTTACTCCAACTGTTCACGACTGAAGAATGTATCTCAGTATCTCCTGAAGCCGGCAGGAGTTTGGGGACCTGCTCCAGATCTGCCCAGCACACCAAACAGTTAGGAATTGAGAGGAATTAAATGTTCATTACTGAGTAAAAGTTGTTGGTATCAGTATGAATGGTCAGAAGTACCCCCTACACACAAATCCACAGCTTCCAGAAAGGCTCACCATCAGTCTTTGGGCCAGCTGTGTTAGGTGCTGTCTCTGAGAAAAGGCCACATCAACTGGCAGCACTGTCTCTGGCAGACGTCATCCCAACACCCTTGTGCAAGCAAAACTTCCCTACATCTGGAGACGGCTTTCCCCAGCGTGACCTGAGGTTCAGGAGGCAGCTCCTGGCAGCGTGCAGGTGTAGCATGTGCATTCCTGTAAGGAGAAAAAGGACACTGACAAACTTTCCATGTTTCTGTTCAGTCCCATTTCCTCCATGTTTCATCTATAAATGCACACTTGGTTATACTGGATTAACTGGGTTTTTCTGCCTTTGAGCAGCATTAAAAGGCTACCACTTCCAGTAGCCCCCAAAAATACTCATTGCTCTATCTTCCTCTTAGAGCACCTACATTGATAAGGTTCATTTATCAAAATCAGTTTTGGAAGAAACTGCACCTACTCTTAGCCTAGTAAGGAGTAGTCTCAGGAGAATGAGGGGGAAGAAGGAGAGGAGGACTTTCTAACCTGGGTTTCCTGCACTCGGGACAGACCCCACTTTGACTTGCACTGATTTAGATGGCAGGTCTTCAAGTGCTTGGCTGTATCCTGGAAGTCTGTAGGACAATAGCAATTCAGTTTCCACCAGGAGCTCAGAAAAACTGAAAAAAACCCCCCAGATGTGTCTTGAAACTATGTTTGGAAAACAGCTTTTGATATTTAGAGAGAAACTGATTTAAATTAAAATCTCGTAGATGGGAGGACTTTTTCTGCAGGTGCCTCAGAGTATTCAACCTGTAATATGGCAGCAACCCAGACAATGAGAATTTGTCATATTAATTACTGAATACATGGTAACACCCTCCTGTCAACAGATATGGACAGCTACCTCCAGGAATTTTACTCAGCTGAATACCATTGTTTTAAATGGGGTCTTTTTATTTTTTCTGATCCATGAGAGAAATATACTTTGTGTCAGTGAATTCTGAAACTTGTAGATGCCAATGATCAAAAAGACCTGTTAGATTACTTCTGATCCAGGCCCTCAAGGTCCTCTTGGGAGCATTACTCACAGTCTGTATTCCAACATGGTCCCAATCCATTTTTAAGAAATCCATTGACATTCCTCCCCTACCCCTGAGATAGTTTTCTACCCCAGTCTAACAGATCTTGCTACTAGTAACCTTTTCGTGTTTTAATATCTCAGTATTCTGTTGTCTTTTCCATCAAATTCCTCTTAGTAACTCTACAACCACAGAAAAAATGGGATCTAGGTCGATGAGCTTAGTTGAAGTCCCAGCACAGAAGCAGGATGAATCATACCTAGACTGACCACAAGGAACGGTTCTGTGGTCACCTCTTAAAAATACTCAATGGTGTTTTTTTTTAAAGGGGTGCAGGGTAGGTAGAAGCACCCCCATCCTGCAGCAGGCTGTGTGGCTGGGTCAAGAACTGGGATGTGAGAGGTCCTGACATCTCCCTTGCTATGGTGCTGGGAATGATTTTGTTCTCAGGGCTGCAGCTTGACAGGAAGAGACAGGGAAAATCTGGTGTCCTGACAAAACTTCAGGAAAAAAATAACATCCTTATATTTTGTCAGAGTGCCAAGATGGCCCCTGTGCTCTGGGACTATCAAGCCAAGCTGGACATCTGGGATGGGGATTCATCTGACGGAATGAGGGTGACTACATGGAGTTAGTCACTCCAGACTTTCTTCAGACCCCATGGGGACGAAAGGGTATTTCCAGGGCATGATTCATCTTATTCTAAAGTTGTAGTCTAAAACCAGATTACATTAATTGTGCCCCCAGTATGCCCAGGTTTCTCTGCTGAACTGGTTAGCTCATTCCCATGTTGTACCATCCTGACATCAGAAAAAAATAATAACATCTATTATAAATCTCTACTATATAATTAAAATTTACTTCTTGCCTTCCCTCATGGTCACAAGAGAACAGTAGGTCATCAGACTCTTAACAACAAACCTTCAAGTATCATGCAACTGTTATCATGTCCCTGTGTCTGCTAGACAAAACATTTTTTGCCCCTCAACCTTTCCTCAGAGGACATGTTTTTTAATTTCTTATCACTCCCACTATTTCCTCGAGACTTTCTCCAGCTTGCCTTTGACATTTAATACATTCTATACTGTTTTAATTACTCAGACTAAATAATATCTCTTATTGTTCACACCTCAGCCTCTACTTCAGTTATCTCCCTTTAGTCGCACACTATAAACATGAAATCTGTATAAATACTGAGTCTGCAAATATATTTTGAGATATGTAAATCTCTGGTCTTTCCTCATGAATTCTATATTCATACAAGAAGACTTAAAAAATGAAGCCAAACTAAAAAACTCAAATATTCCTTCCTGTGCTTGGCACTTACACAGTTGTGGTGCTGACACTGCCATTCCAACAAAGAGGAGGCAAAATAATAAGATTAGCAGCAGTGGCTTCAACTCCAAATGCCTTCCAGGATATTGGCTGCACTTGGGTTTGAATTTACATCTCAGCAGGAGACAGATTTACATTTCAACCCTTAGATCTCTGTGAGAAACTTCTCTCCTACTCCTTTGTGCATCTGTGATTTTTCTAGCTCGTTGTTAATGAATACACATAGATTTAATAGTAGTGGTAACAAATGAAGACACAGGGAGCTGTAGGATAATGAGAAGCAGGAAGCAGTTCCACATAATTTCTGTGAATGAAAATGTATGTGGGCGTTCATATTTCTCAACTGGAGCAGAAGACCATGGAACTCAGTAAAAATAAATGTTGCTGGATTATCCCTCCTAAAAACCTCATTCTGAGAACAGACTGTAGCCAGAAAAGCCCTTCAAAAAATCCAGGTGTGTGTCAAGGTTATATTGCTCCTCTGTTCTGCATAGCCATGGTGTGATTTCAATGGGATCAAGACTCTGAAAGAGCTTTAGACATATGGATGGAGTTGTGACCCATGTGCTGGGTGGGCATCACTTGCTCACCTTACTTACCTCCTGTGTGGAGCCGCAAAGGGAAGAAAACCATTCTTTCACTTCTGTAAAATTCTCCTCGATCACAAGAAATTCTTTGCTTTATTTCAGATTGAGGCCATATTCCTCTGAAGCTAACATAGATGGGGTTTTGTGGTTTGATTTTAGTGTTTTCTCATAGGTGCTGTTTACCAGTTCAAAACTAGTCTTTTTTTTAACTGCCACTGCCCTGAATAAGCTCATCTTGGGGACCAAGGTAGCATACAGCACCACAATGCAGTACAAAAAAAAAAAGAGCTTCTTTTAATTTTTATGTCTGTGGCCCTGTCGTGGTTTTAGCTGGGATAGTTAATTTTCTTCACTGTAGCTAGTATAGTGCTGTGTTTTAGACTTGGTATGAAAATAATGTGATAACACGCTGATGTTTTAGTTGTTGCCAGGTAGTGCTTACACTAGTCAAGGACTTTTGCAGCTTCCCATGCTCTGCCAGGTGCACAAGAAGCCGGGAGGGGAGGGGATACAACCAAGAGAGCTGATCTGAATTGGCCAAAGGGTATTCCATATCATGTGAGTCATGCCCATTATATTAACTGGGGGGAGTTGGCTGTGGGGGCAGCGATCGCGGCTCGGGGACTGGTGGTGTCGGTCAGCGGATGGTGAGCGGTTGCAGCTCTTGTGGGTTTTTTTCCCTTTTCCCTTTATTCCCTGGGTTTCATTTTATTCTCTCTCATTATTTCTTTTTATTATATTATTATTATTATTATTATTATCATAACCATTACTATTCTTACCATTTTATTTTAACTATTAAACTGTTCTTATCTCAACCCAAGGGTTTTCTTGCTTTTGCTCCTCCAATTCTCCCCCATCCCACAGGGGTGGGGGGAGTGAGCGAGCGGCTGTGTGGTGCTTAGTTGCTGACTGGGGCTAAACCACAACAGGTCCATACCACATCACATGTGATATGAGAAACATTAACCAGCAAGAACTTGTGCAGGCAAAGCTGAAACATCAAAACAGGCTGTCAGATGGTGCCCAGACCTTCCCAGGCTTGTCTCAGCTCCCGCTATTCAATGCAAATGAAGTCATTACATGTATGGAGATAGTGGTGTGATCCTACCTCACATCTTAGTCTTCCTTCATGGAGTCAAAACCCGCCAAATATTTTGAGGGACCTGAAGGCAACCACTAACTATGTCGGTACAGCACTTTCAGGGTAGTCACTCACATGTGCAGGCCTGTAGGCTAAACCACCTTTTCTGTCTTAGTAAGGAACACAGCACAGCCAGCAAAAGTGAATAAGGAGACATTTGACCCCTGAGAAACAAGCACTCTGCTGCTGACCAGGGAAAAGAGAATGGGCAGTTAGAAAACAAGATAGCAGAAAGGGACCCAAGCCAAAGGAAAAAAAAAAGTAAATTCAAACCAAATCAAACAGAAATACTTACAGCAGCAACAAAACCGTATTCCCTTCTCCCCTCCCCAGCAACAGAGCAAAGAAACAAAATGGGATGGAAGCAGAGGCAAACAGAAAAGATGCTTTACCTTAGATTTCTCCTTGCTACAAATGTGGTGCTACAGAGGGTAGTGCCTGGTCTTTCTGGTCTACTACAGAGGGTAGTGCCTCTGTTCTCGTCATCTTTTGTTACAGATCTTTCCCTGCACAGCCTGTTTCTTTTTTATCCTTCTCAAGGCCCAAGACATGTCTTTTCTTCTCAAGCCCTTGATTCCTGTTCTTTTTTCCTTCATAAGTCCTTGCTTTACTTCTTCCCAGTGTTGACAATTTGTACTGTGATCTGTTCGCACAGTTGACACTTAACTGGGAAGCAGGTTTCCCTATGATGGCCAAGCAGACAGTTGCAGGATGTCAGATGGAACCAAAATAGTTAAATGATAACAGAAAAGTTTGAGGATTATTTATATTTTTACTGCCTTTAGCCATGCCTCCATATGTTTCGACATCTGTTGTTTAGTAGACATTGCATGCTGCTTGGGCAATGAGATAAGTTCATTAGTTCTATTTGTGCTTTAACCGGAGCCATGTGTTTTTACACGTATCTTAGAATACATAGATGCACTTAGTCAATAACAAACCATGTTGAGCCATCTGCTATTTAAAACCTTTCAAACTTCTTACGGTGAAGTTTTTATCAGATTTATCACATTCTTTGGAAAAACAAATTTCATCTGCCTAAAGAGAGAGCTTCTTCAATAAAGATGCCTGAAGATTCCCTTAAATGCTGCTTTAAAGCCAAGGGACATATGGTTACCATCATAATGGCTATCAATGAATGCTGAGTGATAGGGCAATGGTGAGATGAGCTACTAAAATCTACATGAAAGAGACCAACTTTCCAGGGCTTTTTTCCACCTGTTAGAGATTCACTATTGCCTTTTTGTCTGTAGCATTCCCAAATGAATTGGAAGATCTCAGGTCTAGGCATCTACGGTGAAGTGCACTATGTAAGCATAATTTCTAGGCAAAAATTCATAGTGACACACAGCTGCACAACATCATCTTGAGAAATACCCAGATATGCTCAGAATAACCAGTCTAACAGTTGCTGTTGACAGTGGCCAGTCTAATTATCTGCTGCAACGATTTGAACTTTAAAAATATAATTTGTCAATGACACTCACTGATTTCCATGAGTTTTGTAAGAATTAAGCAACAGAATTGATTCTGACACAACCTCTTGTACCCTCTTTGTTCTCTATGCACCTATGCAAGAAGCAGCCAATGATTAGACCTGGTTACTTACATGCACATAGATCCAAAATCTGAGTAGCCCATGTTGCTCTGGGCAGCCAGGATCCTTACTCTACTTGTCCATACATAACTTCTAATCACAGCCTAACTTTAAAAGAAGACATCCAATTGCATTAACCAAAATGAAATGTTGTTTTGAGGAGCCTAGTTGGATGCATTTTTTTTTTATACAAAAGATGTAATTGGAATTCAGACATTGTGTTTAATGTGACTTTGGAAAAGTGACAGCTTTTGTTTGCAGCAAGTATCACCCTATATTTTTTCCTGAGAAAGTAGAGATTTACAAATTTCAAAAACAAGACAGAAGCTTGGGTGCCTGGAGACTGTCTGTGAGGTATTTGGTAGGTGTAAAAATAGCTCCTGTAGTTTCCCAGGATTATGGAGAGAAATCTCCAACAAGTCAAAGAGCCAACCACAAGCAGAGAAACAGCACAGCCTTCAGGGATAGGGATCCTGGGCTGACGAACTGGCACAACAAAAACTGAAGCGCTGAGAACTGGTTGGTACAATTGCTGTAGGTTTATGAGAAAAACACTTGGGGGGTGGGGGGTGTGAGAAGAACTGCAAGACCATGGCTGCTAAGTCCACTGGGGGAAGAGAGGCACAATTCAGAGCACTCAAGCAATGGAGTCTGATTTTCCCTACAGTAGAGCTTAGCTTCCTCCATTGACTAGGAGGAGTCAGTAGGGGCTTTTGAACTTCACTGACGATGAAAGATGTACAGTGCAACATCTCCCTATCTAGTGCTGTTAGCAGCTTTACAAAGGTGACTGCATTAACTAAGGCTGTTTGCACTGAAGGATGGGTACAGAAGAGGAGCAGCCTCAGCACCACCAAAGCTGCCATTCACAACTCCCTTCAGAGAGCCAGGGGGACAGAGAGATGGCCAAGGCAGCCAGGATGTCTCCGCTTCGCAACCCGCCATCAACAGATATTGAGGTGCAGTGTCAGGGGAGTGTTCTCCATAGCTCATCAACCAGAAAAATGACTCCACAGTCTTTCAGCATACTTTTTTCATGTCGGGAGGATTTTTATCCTTCTAAATAGTTGTCTCTGTCTCATGTTCACAGTATATCTTGGGTGTTTGTAGAAAAGCACACTTACATCATAAGTCCTGCACATCACCTGCTGGTAAGAGTGACTAGGTGGACTTTCTCATTTTTCTGAAGTCTAAGGAAAAGCAATAATTTACAGATACAACTTCTGTATTTTCAAAAACACTGGAGGCAGCTGAATGGGGAACTACTGAATGGTTTGGAACTTAACAATAAAGGAGATGGACATGGCCGTATCATAGGACTGACCTGCCTATTTTTTCCAATTCAGTTTTTTTCTAAATGAATCATATCTCTACCTCAAAGACTTAGATGCAAGATGGCAACCCTTCTAGCTAAACAGACTTTTAATCCAAGGTCAGCTGTCACTTCACTTGCTTCTGGGATGTTTGCTTCCTTCACCGCGAACCGAATCAGAAGCTTTTGCAGATTTTTGTAAGATTTACAGCTGAAGCTAATGATTATGTCTCTTGGGAGAAGGAATGTTTAACATCCCATGACTAATAGGTTGCATTTTCAACAGTAATTATGAACTTAGATTCTGTAATGCTGGCTATCACTAAAATATGTTAGATTCAAACTTATATAATATAAAATTAAAGAACTGTTGATTATCTATCAGAATCCCTGCATTGATATACATTTATGCTGCATAACGTAAATTTAAGCATAAATTTATACTGGTCCTAGAATTCCAAGAAATGACCTTTTTCTTGGAAGATTTGTGCCATCATTGGAAACAAATTTGTAAATGTTTAAACCAGTGCTAACTGACTTATTCACTGGGAATACCATATATCCTTCTTGAAATCTGACAGTTGAACTAGATTTTCTGTATTGTGGGTATTGTCTATGCATCTTCTCCAAAACTTTTGAACAGGTAAATTCCAGGTGCTACATTATCAGCATAAGTGCAAGAGTCTGAAAGTCACAGGACAAACATGCGTCTGAGTTTAAATCTTCTGTTTCATGAAAGGATGATTATTTAATTTAAGCACACTAGTTAAAAGATATAGTTCTATTTGAGGTGAAATATAATTATTTTACATTTGGAGAAAAGAGATGAATATCCTACTTTCTAATAAAAATCTACCTTTTTCACTCATCAGTTGTCAGTTCTCAAATGGACTGGAAGCACCTTGCTTAAATATTTGGAAATGTTTAATATCCTTCAATTTAAGATCCAGTTTTACTGTTACAGTGCTGTTCATTCAGTATCTCACCATTGTGACTCTGTTAACCAAAAATCAACATTTAGTCTATAGTTAATTTTGCTTCCTTATTAAGTCTTCTGGAGGAATGAGCTGAAAATGAAACAATGATTCTATTTTCTGCAAAATTATCCTTACAGCACCAGTCTGAAGATGTTTTGAAGTCCTTTGGATAATGAAAGAAAGAAAAGGACTTCGCAGAGAAGGGCTACGTGGAAAGGTTTGCAGTATGAACTTTCAGGAAAAGGAATGAGCACTAAAAATGGGTGATGGAGCTGACATGGTGGCTTAAGGCAGGGTTAGAGAAAGCAGCTGGGAGTTTGTAGAATATCAGAGGAGGTCAGTGCAAGAAGAGTTGGGTTAAGGACCAATCAGTTCATGGGTGTTTTGGACAAATTTCAGTTGAGCTTAAGAAAGACTCCATCCTTTAACATCAGTCTGTCACAACAACCCTGCCTGGTAAGAGCTTCTCAAGATAGTAAGATCTTGCAAGTATTCCAGGGGCATTTCAGTACAAAACCATACAGTCTAAATGATCCCAGTCTACCTGTTTCTGGTTGGTATTGTGCATGGAGGTTATGAAGGCTGTGTACTTCCCACCACCATGTCTTTCCAGAACGTGTCTGTACCAAGGCCCATAAAGGCCAATTAAAGGCCAATACTGAAACTTTCTATGGGAAATGCATCACCACACTGAAACAGAGATCAACATAACAAAAGTACAATGTTTAAACTCCTGTAGACTCAGTGAGACAATATTTCATTTTTTAGTCAAGGTGGCACTGTAAGCACTGCAAGACATACACTATGTGAGGAATACCAATTTTCCCAGCAGGCGATAGATCTGAGTGCTCATCATTATAATGAAGAGCAGAATGTCCGAACAGGCAGAGGGCTTTTTGTCCTTTAATAACTGCACAGATTATTTCTAATTGGTGGGAACTGGAACATACAGTTTCTTGTCTAGTGTGAGCTGGAAACTAATTTGTCAAGCCTTAAGTACCAGCTGATATGCATGATTTGTGACTTTGGAATGAATGTTTTACAAACACCTTAGGAAAGACCGGAAGAAGTGACAATATTTAGAACATTAATATTAAAGCTTTGAGAAGCAAACAAAACTAAACAAACATACTGCGTTGTCACCATAATTATGTGAGAAAGAATACTTTCCTGTTTAGAATAATTTCTTCCCATAAAGGCAAGTCACGCTGAGAAATGAAAGCATGAACTGTTTGGTGACAGAGTTCAGCAAACGTTGCAGCTGATTTTTAATTATTTCCCTGGTAAGCAATGACATATATGCAGCCTTGACTGTTTCATATTTACAAATCAGCACAGAGTATTTCAGTGTACAACATCAATCACCTGGCTTTCTTGTGAGCTAGCTTGCAAATCTTGAAAATTTACAGGAGTTTCCATATGCTCTCCAGCTGCTGCATTTATATCAGTAAAACCAAGGCCTTGATTTCCACAGGCTTTGAGTTGTTCTCTTAAAGACCATGGGTCTATATTAGAAGGGGACAGGGCCCCCCTCCTACGCAGGGATAATAAATTCCTCGAGAATTTATCATCTGTCCCTGAAAAGCTCACACCAAGGGCTCTATGGTTCTGTTAGTCTAACTAGGACAGTAGGGTTTTATTGCTTTAATTCTTCATGCCAGATCAATTTGAAGAATCCAGTAATATAATTCAGTTTGATGCTTTTGTGATAATGAGATAGACACGTATAAGCTGGGACTTATAACACTCCTCCATGTTGACAGAACTATCCCCACTCCATTGATAAGTGTTTTGCCATTGATACCAACAAAAGTCAAGCATTTTCAGCCACCAGCGAGTATGTTGAAAAAAATCCACTTATACCAAACATTATAGGGCTGCCAAGAAACAAAACGTGCAGTATTTTGGGGAAATGGTACAAGAGAAATGAGGCAGGAAGATGTGGGTTTTTGTGGACTTTGTAATATGATCTGCCCCAGTGGATGTGATGGGGAGCGCTAGTATCTTCCAATACAGTTTTCACTCTAAGCACACGTCTTCTCTTAGCTTGTCTTAATTTTGCTGTAAACTAACTATAAAGTATCCCTTCTTCTATGTTCATAGAATTGTAGATTGGTTTGGGTTGGAAGGGACCTTAAAGATCATTTGGTTCCAGCTCCCCAGTGTTCTGGACCATCCTCTAATATTTTTCCCCATTAATATCCATGCCCTTCCCCTTCCTTCTTTGAACTGATCAGTCAGCTTATAAGATTAACTAGTGAGAGTCTATCAGTGACTCACAAGTCTTCCCTTTTCCCCTCATTCATAGCCTTTGACATCATCCCTCCATTTTGGTATCTCCGTCTAACATGTCTCAATACTCAGCTATTAGATTGCATTTAGCATGAATTGGATAAAACTCCTGATGTTTTTCTGAGGCCTTGCTTCCTCCCACTCATTCTGGTCATTGATGTTAAAATAATATTCATATTGCTGAACCTGTAGGCCATTTTGTCTCCCTGATCACTCATATCTAAACTGTTATTGTCCATATTTAATTTTTAAATATCTGATTTTGCCTTTTAGACAGCACACCTGGAAGTTCCAGCCAGAGCCCTGTCATACCCTGTTTTGTCATGTCTTCCTTCTAATTTGCTTCCTTCATGTGTGTAACAACATGATGCAAACATTACCTTTTTTTGCCCATGCCTCCACTTCATTCAGAGCCTAATACATGGTGAGAGGTCATCCCAGAAGGCAAGGAGGACTTAGGCATTGAAGTTCGGTGCTCTGCCTCTCTCTCCAGTGGCTGTGGAGAAAAGGCAGGGAAAGCACCTGTGTGACCATTTCCCAAAATCCCTTAGAGCTCATCAGTGATGGCTCACAGGGCAAATTACTGCTCTTGGTTGTATTCTTGGGGGTAACTGAGCCACAGCTTCACCTTCTACCTGTTCCTTTCTTGCCAAGTTGCTCTTACACTCAAGTGGTCTCATGTCCACTTGTATCCACTTGTGCCTGTTGCAGCACCTACCAAGCTAGTTCACAGAGGTTTAGAAGAACAAAAAGCCAACACCACCTATTAGAGAAACAGTTCAGAGTGGAGATGGAAGGACTTAATTAAAACTGGGACTGACTAATCAGGCTATATTTGAACAGACCCCAGTTTTTCACACAGGCTGGCAGTTTTCTGGAATTACAGCCTTTCAGGGGAATGCTCCATGAAACAGACCTGGAAGATTTCATGGTTCGCTGCTTGCACCTCCCTGCCCCAAAACAGTAGAAGAGATTTCACAAGTCTAAACTCCATGGTAACTCCATGATGCACGTGTCATACACTGTCAGCAGTCCTGGCCAGAAACTAACCACAGATGGGCAATAGAAAGAAGCAGGGCTGTGTGAAGTGATTACAGTGCTGAGCACATGTTACATTACTCTGAAATTGAGAAATTACTGTTTCTGAAAGCAAAACTTGTGGAAGGCTTAATAACACAAATAACTCCTTCATAGAAATGCAGTCTGTTTGCAGACTGCTAGAGAATACAGAATAACCAGGTCATTTTTTTTAAAGATTTCAACACACTAATGTTAATGAGCTAAGTGGATTTTTCCAAGATCTGAATGTGGCCTTTAAGAGCATCTCCTAATTGCTCGTGCAAAGCAATTACTTACTGATAACATGCATGCTGCTTTGTACATAAAGGAAACAGTTCAACTCTAAAGCATAACTGGTGAAAGAACAATAAGATTCTTCTAGTATTTTCACTTCAGTAAAACTTCTCTGGATGTACATATGCGAAACCCAGACTGAATTGGATCTTATCATTAAGAAACAAGTAAAATTAATACAATTTATGCCATTATTGTTTATATTTTTATTTTCTGTTGCTCTTAAATCTGTCCTGGAAACCTCTTTGAAAACTGCATCTGATCTGAATTTGCCTCTTTTTTATTAACATGTTTGGAATAGAAAAGCAAGCAAGCTAGTAGACAACAGTTTAATTTTTTTTAATGAGTTTCATCAAACTAATTGGTTTAAGAAAAACATACATGGTTATAGGTATATACAAATGGAATTAATTAATTTACATAGGCAGGCTGTATGTATTCCACAGCACATTCAGCACCAGTGTGCAGAATTCAAGAACAAATACAACAACAGTGTTAAGAACACCAAAAATTACTTTTGCAATACCATTCCTCCGTATGTAGACAGCAGGCAAATTCCATCATCTGGAAACTGAAGGGTGTGCTGCCTCTCTGTAAAACATTCAATAGCCAAGATATTGTAAAAGATATAAGGAGTAGATTCTAGTGGGATCAGCTAAGTAATGACTTTTTGTCAACTGCTGCTGTTAAACTGTGTGTTGCAGCATTAGATTCACTGCAGTCATGGTAATCACAGGTGAGGGGCACTGCTATGAAGGAGCTACAGATCAAAGCTCTTTTTAGTACCCTTTACTAAGTTTATATCAGGCTTACTTCTTGTGGAGGCTTTTGGGAATCCAATAAATTTATACTGAATTTCAGAAAAAACTAATGTGTCTCAGGTAATATAAAATATTTTCAAAGGCAATGATTTGTTGTTGTAAGGGAAAGTTCTTAACAATTGCAGCATTCATAGTATATCTATAAATAGAAACATGTATATTTTTGTTCACTTCCCTCTGACATGGCCCATCGAGAATAGCAGTTGCTCATATGGTCCCAGAGCTCCCTTGTGTGTTATTCGACTGCCTTTCCTGTCTTGCTGTTATATGAGGGTATGGAGGTGATCAGACAGACCCCATCACTCCTTTCTCTTTTCACTTCTAATACCATTATAACTTGAAAAATAGACCAAGCACATTCAGATTTTTCAAAAGTAGCCCCTCATTTTGGATACCTCAGTGTCTGGATGATTTTGCTTAGGTATCAGTGATACTCTGAGAATCTTTACCATCAAATTACAGCTCATTCTAGAAAACCTGGCTGTACTACTTGAAAGCCCACCTACTGCCTGTGCACCACCCTGTGTACTTGAAAGACTGTCACTAAGCTCCAGTCGTATATCGTCCATTTGCTGTTTTGCTGTGGGGGATACAGGATATGCAACGTATTCTTCTGAGTTTTAAATTTGCTTTCTCTATAGCATTTGAGGCATTTGCAGAAATATAAGATAAGAAAGCAGCCTTTTATATTTAAACAAATCCTACATTGATCTCACATCTAAAGGTAAAGAGAGCATGGTAAAAGATTTTGGTCCCCTTCCAACTCTTCTGTGACACATTCAAGTTATATGGAGCCAATTAGATACTCTGCATGGCAAATGTTGTATTCTAGCCAACAGAGCTGTGTTGCTCAAAGAAATCTATGTTAATGGCTTTTGCAGAAGTTGGAACACACTATGGGAATGTTATCCTAGTCAATGAGGGATTCAAGCCTTCCTCAAAAAATACTAATGGAAATCGTTGTCCGGAGATTTCCCAAAAGATTTGAAGACTTTTCCCCTCCTCTAATAAAAGAGTTGTTGAAAAACTGCAGACGTTGCAGTGTTCAGAATCAAGAAAATGCTCAGCAGATGCTGTTTCTGTCCCAAAGTGAGAAGTTCATGGCTTTTTTTGGCAGCCCTCTGCCTGTGTTGGTGGAGTTCACACAGCCTTTCTGAAAGGATGCTCCGAGGTTAGAGTGGGCTCCAGAGGAAGTGTGCGTCACGGGGTATGATGCACTCCTGCCCTGCAAGAGAGCTGAACTTGCCCTTGCTTCTTGACACTTCCCGCCGGCAAACACACGCAGCACTGCTGGGCTTGCTTTCTGAAGAAATGCTCATTTGTTCTGCTGGAAGAAATGAACTACTCTCATTGTCAGTCAAAATTAAAGCAGAGCTTCTGGTGAAAGAATGAAAATGCACCAGACTGACGGTGTGTCCTGAGCACCTGTTTCATGCCTGCCCTCAGTGTAGAAGGCTTTGCCAGACCTCAGCAGTGCAGTGATTTGAGTGCAATGCTTTTCACAGGTATCGGGTATATAGGTGAGGAATGGCTAGCAATGGAGGTATTCATGGGAGGGAGACTGACAGTCTTGGTGGGAGGGCAGAAGCAGCGCCGATGGAGTTGCCGTCCCCTATGTATCTGTCAGTCAGTCCAGCCAGCTGAGTTTTGCTGTGCTCTCCCCAAGGGCTTTTTAGCTGAATCCTCACAGTGGTGACACCAATCAAAATGATTGCAGTGTACTACCAGATAGCCAGCATCCTTCCATGTTTTCTGTAACTGTGAGTGAGCATTCCTACAAGACCTTGTACCATGTCAAACAGACATAGCACATGAGTTCAAAGTTTCTGCATCATGTGGGATAGACACACACAGCAATAAACTGGTGAACAACCCCAATCTTCAGTGACCTAAGTAAGTGCCCACTTTGTCACATCCCAGCATGGGCACCTTTGCCCATTTTGGCAGCTCTTTCTGTTCGGATGATTACTTTAAATTCTCTTTCAGTATATTTGAGGTGGGAGTGTGGAACCACTGAAGAACGTATCCTGTATTCTGCAGCAATGGGTGCCTTGTATCTACTGCTGCGGGATCTTCACATCTAATGGCATGGATTTCCTCCTTTACTCTGATCTAAAATACCTTACAGCCTAGCAAAGGCTCCAACAGGCATATTTTGTTATATAAGACGTATCTACACAGAGAGACACAGCTTTTGTTTCTATCAACGTACATCAAAACAGGTCCAGCGAAGTTGAATAGTGTAAATGTGATCAGGACTTTCCCCTTTCTATTTCCTTTTCTTTCATATCTGTATGTCAGGTCTGGGAAGCTCTTTGCCTGCTGGCCAAAATAAAGCTCCTAGCACTTGCTCATAGGGACATGACAACTGTTTTTTCAGCTTTTTTTTTTTTTTCTTTCTGAATTGTATTCTAACAGCTGTTATTCTTCTTGCATTTCTGTATCATCAGTGTGAAGGAACAGAAAAGACACGTTGTAGTGTTTGCTCTGGTTGAAATGATCTAGCACTGCTTTGGAGGAGTATCTTGCTCTCATTTAGCCCAAGAGAGGCTGCGAGTACTGCTACTGGCCAATTTATTCAGCACAGAAGAAATGTAAGCCTCGTATTACAACCCTGAAGGCAATGGGTAGTGATATAATGCAGCTCCCACATGCACAAGGACACATATGTGCAAGGAGTAAATTCCTGTTACAGTATTTCTGACCTATATCTGGGGTTGAAATTTGACCTAAACTTTCTTTTAAGGTAAAAAAAGAACAGCAGCAAAACACTAACTGATCTTGCGTTAGGGGAAAAAAAAAAAAATTGAAGTGGCAACCATCATAGTTTTTCCCAGAATTGTAATGTTCTTGCTGACAGTTCTTCTTCTATAGCAACATCTCCACCTGAGTGTATAAAAAAACCACAAGGCTCTTATTACATATTTTGAAATAAGTTTTGCTTTGCCTTTACTATTTGTCCATTGTCTTTCTAAAGAGGAATTCATTATGTAAAAACTAAACTCTTTTAAAGTATTTCAAGGGATAAGAAGTCAGAGCAAACTTCTGTTGAAGGAAGAAAATGAAATTAGCAACTCACGTGATCTGGACTTTTTCCTCCAATGCTCACCAACCACTGAGACAGTACAAGTACACACTATAATTCCCGGTTTAAGTAGAGAGGACGAGTTCAGAACTGTATCATTTAGCAAGAGGAATATGGCCAGCCATACAGTGCAACCTGGTATACATTGTCTCTAAAGCTGCTTACAAATCATACATTTCCAAACAGTTATGTGCTGTCTGCTAGTGGCTCATGTGGTCTACATTAAAACAAAATTGCCTGCATCTGCATTTTATCAGCTCTTTTTGATCTTCTAACATGCAGGGGCCCCCCCAAAAAAAAAAAAAATTTTGCTGAACTTTTCAGACTGCTGTGGGAGAAATTCAGACTGTATGTGTAAATATAATGTGCTGTAGTTTTCATTTACTGACATGGTTCTCCAGGGCCAGTCTCCATTAGAGATAAAAACAATAAGAATAAATATTCTTTCAGCTTGACACATAAGCTTAATTGCAATACAGAACAGTATCCAAAAGATGTGGAAATAGAGTGAGTTCTAGCTTTATCTCCAACATGTTTATTGTGCTTCTCATTGATTCAAAAACCATACGGAGATTCACCATACCATTATGAAGATTCACTTTTTTTACATTTCTTTCTACTGTCCTTCACAGCAGAGAAAGAATTCTAATTCAGTGAAACCCTTCTGCTGCATTGTGAAGCAAGCACCACAGCCAGTAAAAACTGCAGGCGCTGTCTGTGATGTTCTCTGCCTACAGCAGACTTGTAACCTTGTAACCCTGCAGAGGAAGGTGAAGGGCAGCAGCAAGGAAATGGTGGCTATCGCTGCCCAAGAAGGTGATGCTCCACACCCTCCCACGCGTGCGGGGAGGAAGAGGAAGTGCCAGCCACCGTGCAGCCTCCCATCGAGACCTCGTTCTCGATGCTGCTGCTACATTTTTAGGTTATGTTCCCACAAATCACTATTTTCCTAAGCTTCTGACAACCAGCTATGAAAAAAGCATGCTAAGTGGCATATCTCTATGCAGTGTCATGAAAAGAAACGTGTTTTTATGTTGTTGCAGTTGTTTGCGTAGGAACGAACAAGTGTGGCAACAGCAGAGCCAGTCTGTGAAATAAGCCCAGCACAGAACCCGGGGTGCTCTGCCAAAGGTCATAGCTTGAGCAAAAGTCATGTAGGACAGGGCAGTCTCTTCCTTCCATAAGCCTGATTTTCATCTCATTTTGCTTGGGTTTTTTGCAGCCAGTTTCTTAGCTTAGTGGTCATAAACTGATGGATGGCTTATGATTGAGAAAGTGCTGAGTCAGAAAGAAGTACTTCTCACTTACCTTGGGCCAAGGTCAGAGAATCTGTATGTTTGACATCATACATACAGTACATATTAAGGTATAATATACAGCTATGTGCAGCAGTCAGGAATTCACTTCTCAGGAAACCCCTCATGCCTTTTCTTTTACACTTTCTCATATGGAGCAAGAATTTCTTTTATGTCCTTGTCCCTTTACCAAGATGCTATTCAATTAAGACATCTGGCACTCTGTGTCCTGTATACCCTGGGGACCTATGCAGTGTTACCTTTTAATGTGTTTTTTTCTAGTAGAAAACCTGACTGATTACATAAGAGTTGTTGCCACATCTTAAAAGTACTTATTAGTCACTATTGCTTCATTAATATTACTAGAGCCATTGAGGGTAATTTTATGTCCTTACCCTTGCCTCTTCTCACGTGTTGGTTTAATTAAGGCATTTGTTTGCTTTACTGTTATTACTTCCTGTACCAGGAAACCAAACACAGTCAAACATGTTAACAATGGATTCAAAGTCACCCTTATGTAGCTTGGGGGAATAATTTTTAAAAGTCCATTAAAGGCATAGGGGTAGCTGCATACATATTTTTGTTATTTCCCTAGAAGGAAGCAACTTGATTGCCTGGCTTTATCTGCAGCATATGCTGATATTTGTTTACACTGGCTGTTTGCCTAAACAGCTCAATTTCCTATATTTCCAACACAAGAATAAACCTAATGATACTCTGTAGTGTGCCCCACTGCAGCCGAAGGAACATCTCAATTACTGAGCTCCGCTGGAGAAATTCCAGCAAAAATCAAATTCTGTTTGAACCTTCAGAGCACAGTTATAGAGCCGCAGTCATGCAGGAAATCCCCAAGCATGCAGATCCCACAGAAAGCACCTGGTAGTCCTGTAGCCAGAGCGGTTTCAGAAAGATGTGCCATTTTGTGTACCCTTGCCTATGGAAGCCACTGTCCCAGCTCTGTGGGTTGGGATCTCCGTCAGCTGTGCCTGTGTCTGAGCGATTGCCAGAGAGTTTAGGACAGGGTTTAAGACAATGTGGTCTTCACTTCCCGTACAATCACACACAGAGCAAGCAGGCATGTTAGAAAGCCAGAAACCAGAGGCTTTCCCTTGCCCTGCCCTTCGCTGGGGTCTTCTGTAAGGTGGTGGCTGAGGGGGTTCGTTGCAAACTGCACTTTGTTTCTCGGAGGCTCCCTGCACAGAGGTCACACCTAGCAGGTGTGGGCAAAGAGCAGGACACTGGCTTTTCTAGCTCTGCTGGGGCAGGCATTGGCTTAGAAAAGGCGTTAGAACAAAAGGATGAATACTCTGCTCCCTCACAAGAAAATAACTGTGGGAGATACAGCCCAGTGACTCTGACAGGAGCATCAGTGGAAAGCTTATTTTTCAGGGGGTGTCTCTGAGCCTCACACCACTGAGATGACAGCATCTGTGCACCCATACCAGGACATTTGGCTGGTGTTGCTGGCTGGTCCAAGAACCCCATGTGTGATGCCTGGACGTGTCACTGAGGTTTATTTTCATGAGGACGTGCTGATCAGATATGAAGAGGAGAACACTGCTTATAAATGAAATGCCGCCTGCAGCCAAGATCCTAATGAGCCACAGCTGGCTGCCGGTCTGAAGGGCTGGTATGTGCACTAATTACATCATGACGAAGCATCCTCTCTGACATGTCATCACACTGCTTTCAGTACACGGAGCACAACTAGCCAAGTCTATATATAGGAAAAATGAGTCTGCTGACTCCCTAATTCATCAGAATAAAGTAAATTGCAGAAGCACAAATCACTGTCACAATACAGAGATGTGCCTGAGCTCCAGCCTTATAATCAGCTGATGAACTGGGGCAACTAGGACCAAGTAGACCCAAGAACCCATTGCGGGTAAAAAGGATACAGGGCAGCCATTGTCTCTTCCATGTGCTAAGGCAGTGACCTACAGAAAAAGGTCCCCAATGATCCTATCTCTGGCAGCTGTGGCTATGTGTCAGTCACCCAGCCAAGCCTAACCTTCCATCCTATCACAACTTGTGGCCTCCAAGGAGATGGTCTTGCTGCTCCTTTTATTTTTTTACCGTTTTTTTTCACAAACTCATGCAAAGCCTGAATTGCTGCATCTGGTGAGAGCTAAGAAAAGGTAGTGGTCTAGAAAAGCTGCCCCTACAAAATTTAGTTACAGTGCTGGTTATACTGGAGCACCATCTACTGTCTACTAAATACCTATTCAAACACGTGTATTCAAGCATCTCTCTTGCACTCACATCAAAAACTATCTCTGACCACCCTCCTCTGGTCTGAATTTTCTGCCTGCCTCCTGGATCTTGTCTCCGGTATGATGTCCAGGCATCTTCTGAAAGCTGGCCTCTGCATGTGTGTGTGTCTCTGTGACAGAGGACTCAGAGAAAGCAAGGTACAGAAGAACCTCTGTGTGCATGATCTGCAGGGTGCAAAGATGGACAGGACTGAAGTAAGGCAATGCTGGCATCAGACACAGTGGGTGAGGCCCCACATATACAAAGACAGTGGCACTCACCTCTCACCCAGCCAGACTAACGTAAAAGCAAAAGTTTTCCATACACTTATGAGAAAAAACACCATTATTTCTCCTCCCCTTCCTGCAGGGCAATAGGGTGCAAGGCATGGAGCAAAAGAAAATCTTCTGAACTAGTATTTCAGACTTTCCACAAGTTCAGGCAAACATTGCTACATCAATTAGACTAGTTGCATCCATTAAAACTGTTGCACTAATTACAGCAGTACTTTCAAGACTTTTGGCAATGATAGTGGCAGGAGTTAGAGAATGTGAAGCAAAAGTTTTATGTAAAGTCCCAGGACTTCTGGTCCTAAATGTGGACCTGCAATGTTTACCTTTCACGTCCTGAATACAGGCAAGTTGGGACAGGATAAAATGAGGATATGAAGAGAAAGAAGAATGAAGGAGATTGTGGGTAATGGAGGCAGAAAACAACAGTTAAAACCAGAATAAAAGGACAAAAAAGAGAAAAAAAGTAAATGAATGAAAAAATGACTACACAATACAGAGAAATGTGTTGAGAGAAATCTATAGCTGCAAGAGAGGGGTGGAAGGCTGATTAGAGAGAAAAAACTAAGGGAGAAGATAAAGTAGGAGGGAGAAAAAATAAACAATGAATGTCAAAAATGTATTAGAACAACAAATGCAAATAGAAGAACTTCATTTGTATGACATAGGAAATGGACAGCAAGTATTTAACAACAAAGTATTCTGCTACTCCTTTAGGTCAGAAATGTACGTGTAAATATGAAAATTCAGCTAGGACCACAAACAAAAGGTTTACTTTCTCAATCATACATTTCACCGTCTACTTTAGCCACCTTCAATTAAAAAAAGGCCTTTGTTCTTGGGCCTTCTTGAAGCTTATTTTTAAACAAAATTGCACCTACACGTGTGAAGTTGTAAATGAGTGTGGTTTTCATTGTGTGGTATTACAGTGTGACCTCTCCAGTAGATCTCTAAAACGTTTTCCATAAAATCTACCATCAGTAGAAATGTTACTGTTCAAGTCTGGAAGCAAGAGTTAAGCAATGGACAGATTTCTTTTCCAAGAGTTTTTAAGAGACAAAAGTTCCTGGCCTGTCTCCCTGCCCTGAAGAGCAGCTCTGTGTGTACTCTGTGGGACAGTAACTGCTCTGTTTCCCATATAAGATGTTTAAGCTGTTCTTACAAACAATTTCTATTTACTTATGTGAAACAGTTGGGCACTGTTGAAATAAGTGAGGGTTTTAACATTGCATTCTGTGGATTTGGTCCTTGGAGTAGATTTGGAGAACAAGATGAACTCACTGTAGAAATGAGCTGAACTAAACAGCCAGTCTCCAAGATTTTCCAAACAAAAAAGTGTTTACATGTTTGTTGAAAAAAGAAGGCAATTTGCTGCTCCTCCAGTTTTCCACCCCATACTTCTAAAGACCTTCCACTCAAATGCCATCAATAGCCTGCTGTAACCTGTGCCTTTTGGATGCTGGTCCAGAAACATCACAAGAATTTGTTGGGCTGTCTCTCAACATGCTGACAGAGGGCATGGACTGGAGAAGTAGAGGGTGGCTGCAGGAAGCTGAGAGTTAGGACAGAAAGCCTGAGGTCTTTCTGTCAGATGGAGGCAGAGGAGTAGTGCAACAATTCAGCATTGTTTCAGCGTGGTTGAGAGCCCCTGCTAGGAAACGCTCTGAATTCAGAACTATGTGGTACTTGACACAGGTTGGTTTTTTTTTTTTTCTAAATGTATTTTATCATGCTGTAAATGTAATTTGTTTAGTTTGGAAATATAACTATAATGAGTAACCTTCCAAGGAAATGAATGGGTTTTTTATCTTTGGAAACTTGTTTTCTGCTCTGTTAAAGAGAGCCATTTTTAAAGCTCTGAGCATGTCTCAGGTTCCCTCTTACTCTTTCTTGAAAATACCAATGCTGTGCCACTTCAGAGAGTCCTTTTGTGTGTAAAGTGGCAACAGAAAATAATCTTACCAGGCAAAGGATGTAGAAGTTTAGACAAGATCTGTCTGGGGACTTAACTGGTCGTCATCAGCAGCAGCAACACAAACTGCAAAACCTCTTTTGTCAAAGAAAGGTTATCTGAAGGTCACTGGGTTTAGAGAAGAGTACTTCTCTCTCTTCTTCAGCTGCCCTCACCCTCACACTCTGCTCTGACACATTCTGTTGTAGATGGATGTTGGCTTCTTCAGATAACAGATCTATGATCATGCAAATCAGAGAAATCAGTGACACTTTATTTATTAATAATTATATTATTCAAGGCAAACCACATGCAATTTCAGCTGCTCTGGGCCAGGAAGTGCCATCAAAAATAAGTCTTGGATCAAAAAACAGTTTTGGGATGATGGAATGCACGGACGAGATCATATTCTCCCAGTGTATCACACATCTGAATTTGATCAACTCATGTATCTGATGGACATGATTCCATAGGCGTATTGCTCATAATGACACAACAAATAATTTGGAAATACTGTAATTTTCCAACTACTAAACCAGGATATTTAATATAAAAATGCATGTAACAAAATGTTTAGCTAGCTACAAATCTTCCTCTTTGTACGTCTGAGAACTGATTTTGACTTTTAGTGCAATCATACGGTATGAAGATTACAATGTGAAATTATGATTAAGGTAAACTTATGCCAGCAGCATTTTCCTCAGCTTAGCCTCCTTGTGCTTAGGGCTATGATATTTCAAAAGCAGTGTCTTAATCTTGCAATCTCATGCTCTTGGGAACATTTAGAATGATAATTATGGAGTCTGATTAAGTGACAAGGACTGGATTTCTACATGGCATAAAAATAATTTTTTTTTCTGCATTATGCAGTAATTATATTGCTTTCTATTGCTTGGCTCTGCTGTTTGCATTCCCAGCTTACATGTGGATAAACTTAGGTACTTTGAGAGTGAAGAACTCAATGTGAAGATGGGAGATCAATGTCTTTGTTACAGAACTGGAGGCCAAGCTACTGAAATCCCAAAGTACACGCCATGTATTTAGCAGTGTTTGCTCAGGATGTGCACTTGAGCAGGGACTTGACATGGTGGGCACACCAAGATTGCCATGAGGTGAACAAATATCCCCTCAGAGGTGGCTGTGGGCAAGCACTTGTGGGGAAGAGCCTCGCTTCAAAAACATGTGGCTATTTTCTCATCTCTCCCCAAGGGCATCGTGGGTGGAGGGGCGGGAAGAGCTGGCATTGGTGCTCCTTTCCCTGTGCTCTCCCCACAGCAGCTGGTGGGAACTGCAGAGGCAGATGAGTGCGTGGAGCTGAGGGGTGGTTAGGCAGATGATCTGTCTCACAGGCTTACAATGCAAGAACAAGGCTGGGGACAGCCAGTTTGCTCCCACGGAGAGACTATGTGTACTAAGCTAAAGATCAATGTAAGCTTCACCTCAGAAATTCTCAGTGAGGTTGGGTTTGTCTTAGCACGTTCATCTCCTTCCCATTGTTCTCATGGACATCTGACAGCAGACTGCCTCTGTTTTCATGACATAGGTCACAGTACATGTCATGGGGAGAGAAGTATAGGACATAGTACAAAAATTGTCTTTCAGTTACTCTTCAGGAAGATTATGTTTGTTGTGTGAGTTTCTCAGCCCTCATAGGAAATTGCTGAGGCTTTTTTCTTTTTTTTCTTTTCTTTTTTTTTTTTACGAGCACATCTGCTTGGCATCTGAATTCCTAAATAACTTAAAATTAAATAAAGCACAGGGTTAACCCATGTGAGACTAAATCTGTGGGTTCTTAGGAACTGAATTTTGAATTGCTTCATCTGTTCCATACTACAACAATGACTCATATATATGATCTGAAAACACAGGAATGCAGAACTGAGATCAACATGAGATGCAGCTTTATACCTCCCTGTCAACTGTACTTCAAAACTGTTAGCTTTACAGAACATCTTCACCAGCTGAAGGGAATAGAAATGATCAGTAAGTAGGAATGACCATAGGAAAAGTTCCAAGTATTGATTTCTTGGGACACACGTATACTAGTGATGCAGCTACACAAACTCCAGGCATGAGTTTGCAGATAGCACTAATGCGATTCCTCCAGTTTGGAAGAATGCGCTTATGTGTCCAGACTGCGGCAGCGCAAACTCAAAGATGCTCTTGGCTCTGTGTCCAGGTGCTGTTGTGGGTGATCCCTGACCTTCCATGGGGGTGACAGTCACTCAGCCTCAGTCTCACGTCCCATGGAGAGGCCACAGCATACTCCAGCCCCTGCTCACTCGCAGCACCTGGGGCTGGGAGATGTACAGCTCCCCGTGGCCTCCCTAGCAGGCAGCTGTGATATGGCCAGTGATTTTTAATCAAATGCATGGGCCAAAAATGCATTTAATGACCTAATAAATGACCTGCTTTTAAATTTGAGGATTGGTTTGTTTTTAATGCATCAGTAATGTCTTGTGGGTTTCTTAGGTACTTCTGCATTAGCAAAGACTGCTGGTGAGCGTATCAGACTTCAGACTCTAGCCAATACAAACCAAGGCGCCTTCACTTATCCTGTGAAGCTTCCATGGCAATATACACTAATGGAAAATTTGGGCCAAGAAATGTAGAGGAAATAGCTGACAGTGCACTAAAATGCATACACCTTTCAAAGAGTCACTGGTTTAACTTATTTTCTACTTGTTGCCAAGAGTCCCTGTTAACTCCTACCTAGCCCATAAAGTGCTAAGAGAATTTGTTTCACCACTTTTGCTAGATTGCCAGTTTTCACAGGGAATAGCTACCACTGGTAAGCAGCAAATGCCACCCTTGAAATCTTGGTAGGACTCAAACCTGTGACATACTTCACCAACTTCTGATGCTGGACTTCTTGACTTAAAAATTCATGACAATTCTAGCATCAGCTATAGGGAATAAAATAGCTGATACCTCAGAGCTGCCTGGGTAAAACCTCTCTCTCCCAAATGCAGTAGCAGATTGAACAAAATTCTCACCGAGAAATGTCAGTGAAGATGAGAATTTTGCATGTCAATCTACGAAGCTTAATTTTGGACCAGTTACAGATACCATAAAGCACCATATCCATTGTAAAAAGCNAAAAAAACAAAACAAAGGCAAATTTCAGCTTATGTGCAGACTTGGAAAAACCCCAAGAGGCATATTAATCAATCCTCATGTCCAAGATCTGAACACACCACAAAATTTTGTGGTAGGAACAACTTCCTGTTACTTTATTCATTTCTGTATGTGCACATGTAGAATGAAGAAAGACTGATTTTAGAGTTTTATTGTGGCCCTTTAAAAAGCACAGTTATACTATAATAACACTATGTTGTTGTTATTCATGTGACAGTCTGTTCTCTGGGCAGGAAATTCTGACACAAGAGCTCTGATTTTGATTTCCCTGTGTACTACTGCTACTCGTGTACACGCTGGTTCTGATTTTTATCTTGGAGGTTGTGGTGACATTCCACAAAAAAACCAAAGGACACATATTTACCCATTTGCTTTAAACTCTGATTTGTAAAGTCCCCCATACTCTGACAGAGTCCCTCAGGACCTACTAGAAATGAGAAACATTTTGTTTTTCCAGATGGTCTTGTAGAGCTGATTCCTTATTGATTATCAATGCTTTATAGATTCAACCACAAAAAGAGATGTCTCTAAGTTCATCATTTTCAGTTAAACCCTAATGATCCTTTTTTATATGGAAAAGGCTAGCTACCACATGGGGGTACAAGCCCCTTGCACTTGCTGTGTGTTTTGATATGGGAACACGTGTTAATGAGCATCAGGCTGGAGTTTCTGGGCCAGGAGCAGCCCCTGAGCCTATGCAGTGCATCAGCAGCTGCTGGGTCCCCTCTTACCCTGTGAGCAGGGCGATGTGTACTCTGTTTGCCCACTGTACTCCAAAGAAACATCCAGACACCTTCCTATCCATTGGGATCCCCCTTAGATTCAGTTTTCCTTTTTCTTTCCCTTCTCCTTTTCTCCTGGGTTCTGCTTTGACAGGGCATTTCCCTGCAGTCATCCCAGCTCTTTGCCCTCGGAGTGTTGAGCAAAAGGCTATAAATGGCAGCCTGGCCCTCATGCAGCCTTGCTTTGCTCTGAAAGAAGAAATATGAGAAAGTATCTCTGCAGACATTCTCACTACAGCCAGGAGACATCAAGCCATATTCTTTAAGATCGTCATCTAGCCTGGCTGGATCTGTCACCTTTGGCTTTTTATATACACACAACTTTTTAAAGGCATTTGTCTTTGGAAAGTTGTCCAGACCCCTTCCCAACAGCTGGCACTGTGCAGCAGCAGCCGCCAAAGGCCTCAAGCCTGCTAAATCATTTTTAAATATTCCCATGCAGGACTGTCATTTTGTTTGAACCGTTCAGCTGATTCAGCACTGGAGCCATGGAAAGGCTGATTAATGGTTTGCTTATTTTACAGACTAACAGTCCATAAGCCAATTGCCCACTAATATTTCTGTGATGAGCACAGGCTTATTTCTGTGTTGCATTAGATTGCTGAAACTTTAAACTTCTACATTCCTGGACAGTTTGTGATTATGGTAACAACTACATGAAATAGAGTGTCTATTATTGTATTTAAACCTAACATGTAGCCCTGTTTGTTCACCATAGGTCATAAAGTTGACTGAAAAATTCACTGGAATTTCATTTTAGGATGAAAATAATTTTATAATTAAATTCATGGAAAAAAGAGATTCCTTCATTTAAAGATGAAAGGACACAAGATAAACATGAGCAAAAAAAAAAAATAAAAAGCAATACATTGGCTGATTGACAAAAGCTGTTATTTCAGTTTGTACAGCGAAATGGTACTTTCCTAAATAAATCATTTTTTTCACTTCTTTTAATTCAGTAGTATTAAATAGCTCGGTTTCTTTTGGTTTCTGCTTTCCAGATTTTTGAGATCTGTTTTCTTGTGTTGGCTCTTCTGATGTACAAGTGCAGACTGACCTGTACTACAGAAGAAGATAGGTTTAAAATTCATTCTAAGGAATGACATAAAGACATTGCAAAAAACATAAAAACAGAGAGGTTTTGCTTTTTCTTTTTCAACTCTTACAGTGTGAAAATGAGAGGTATTATTCGTGATAATAGTAAAAGAGAACATTTCGGACAACAGCACACTTTGCTAAAAGAACATGCTTTAATTTGCTTAAACACTTTTGTCTGAAGACTTTATGTTGCTTATTATCATCTACAAATGATGTTTCAGGAGCCACCTTACTTAAATATAACAATGGAGGAAAAAAACGTCGTTCACATTTACCCCCTTCTGCTTATTAAAATGCATTTGATAACTCTGTATGGTCTCTTTTGGCATACTGATTTTATTTGAGCTTGAAAATTATATACTAATCCAAGGGTTTTCAGGGTTTGAAGATAAAAGTTTGATTTTCCTTTAGTGAATGCAAAGACAAAAACAGTAATGCAATTTTAAACCCAAACGGGAAGGACAGAAGGAGGGAGTTGGTCTCATTATTAACTCTTTTGTTCTGTTTGCAGGTTCCCTTATATTTAAAGGACTTAGAATTTCTTAGAATTTAATAGAAATGCCAAAGTTCTATTTTAAATGCATTTGTAGTTCAAAAGGGCTGGGAGGCTAGATTTTTTTTTTTTTTAAGAACATCAACCATTTAGGCTGTATATACAGTGTGTGCCTCCTGAAACTCTTGTTTCAGAGAACAGGAGTGAAAAAGGCTACAAATCTCCTTAAAGTCTAACAGATTTGTTTTTAGCTATATTTAAAACCCTCACAAACCCCTGATTAGCCAGAAAAATCACTGGTGGAATCCTTGGGCCACTCTCCCCACCATTACCTCCTTCCCTCATATTCGCAGGAACAGTGGGCTCAAAATCCAAAAAACTCAAACTATCTCTAGGCTGTAGAGAATGAATTCCCCTGCAGGACATCTCTCATTGGGGTCAGTTCCTGTAGAATAAACAGTTTTTCAGTTCACCTGCAATTCTGCACAGGAATAGTTAGGAGCTGATTCAGGACCGAAGGTTTGCCCCTGTAGCAGTCCCTGGTTGTTTAGGTGCTGTGTGAATGCCACATCCCCAGAAAAACTTCAGTCCTGATAAAAACTTTCTCTCGCTGCAGAGTCAGCGTCACTGCTGCAACTGGAATGAAGTTGCACCACTGAAGTCTGGAAGAGATGAGACTAAAGAGACCAGCACGTTCCTCACAGCAGCCACGGTGACCCCAAGGACTTTGCTGTCCTTTGTCTCTGAGGTATGCATATTGATTTTGCCTTTGAGCTCTTCAATTCATATCTCAGAACAGTAATACGATACATATGGATCTGATGTACAGTCTCAAAAGGATGACAGCATTATGATTTAATGTGCTTTGTTTTAATTTAGAAATCTTTTCCAGATTATGTCCCGGAAAGGGATACCTCTCAATAATGTATTTTTGTTAAAGCTGATTAATTTAATAATTCCATTCATTTCAGTGCTGATCGCAAGCACAGCCCGACAAGGTATTGACTGCCATCAGCTCTTTCCATAAACTCCAGGAACTGAGGATACTCAGCACTTTGCAGAAGCAGACTCATTGCTACAGCAGGGCCAGGATGAGCCCCAGACTGAAGTCCAAGGAAATCTCAGTTATATTCAGGCCCATTGATCACCCTAGTCATAGAAGAACCGTTAGCCACTGAAATACTGTTTGCCGTTGACAGAAACCTCTCAGTCATGCTCAAAACTGGCATAGAGCAGAGGGCTGAAGGTAGAATTGTTGACAGGCAGAACACCTGATTTTTCACAGGAGAAAAATCGCCATAGGCTCCTCAATTCTCAGTGGCCTTAGGGAGGAAGGGGGTTGGCTTTGATTTTAAAAAGCTCATCTAAATTTCACATATCCTTACTCCTAAATACCTCCTTTAAGTACTTATTTATCTAGTTAAATATGAAGCCTCTTCCTATGTTTCTTCCTCACTGATTGGGATACACATTTCTGCTCATATAAGCACTTTGATGTACAACATATTCAAGTCCATAGCTCCCATGAATTACTCCAGCTGCTTCCCTCCATTTAGCAGCCTGATGGTGTAGACACTGCCTGTAGTCCTTCACTTGCATGAGTCTAGCTTCACCTGTCTGCACATGCAGTTCAGGTGAATAAAACTTTTGCAATCATGACCCAGCTCTGCTACTACTTCCTCAGCCTGGGAACTGATATGCTGAAATCTGGATGTGACGGGAGTGTGACATGTGAAGGGTCTCTGTGCAGCACCATGTGGCAGCTAAAACACAGAAAACCGAGGTGTTACATGGGTTAACTACAACTGAAGCATGAACCGTAAAAAGACTCCCACCCCTGAAAAAAAAAAAAAGACTGTCAAGCAGACTGATTTCCAAAATTTGACAATTTCTAGGAATTCAGCTTCTCTGAAGTGTCAGAAATCCAGGAACTGAGGAAAAGGGGGACATTCCAACCACCAAACCCTCTGGAATTATTAGCTTATAGTTCCAGAGAAATAGATGATTCACTTATCAGTTGTCATCTGCTCTACTACTCCACCGCTGCCACAGCCTCAAGAAATGTGCGGGTTAGTAATAAATCCTGTGTTCTAAACAGGAAATGATTCTTCAGCTGAGGATGTGTAAAAAAGAAACAAGCCGGTGTCTCTCAAATGGCACATAGTGAAATTATTGTGCTCCTCACTCACCCCTAGAGAAATTTTATGGCCTGAGTCTGCTGACTTACTGCTGTTACCAGATGTATTGGGGCAGGAGCAGGTTGTGAAGTTAAGGTTATACAAAAGAGATGGAGATGCAGCTGTTTGTTTAGGTTTGGACTTTGTGGTGTGAAGGGAAGCATCGGAGGCACTGACCTTGTTGCTTCAGAGATTTTTTTGCCTCGCTGTAGTTTCTGGCAGCAGACTACATACCTCTCTCTGCTCCTGATGCACTGAGGGACAGCAGCCCTGCCATATGGGGCAAAGGCAACGACTACTCTTAGGTCAACAGAAAGCAAAGCAACTTAGAAAAAGCTTCTTTCTCCGCTTTTCCTTCCCCTCTGAAAACTTCATGCTTTCCTGACATACAGGTTACGGGAAAACAGAAAAGACGTACGGATATTGTCAATAGGAGAAATGGATACTAACAATGAAGGGCAAAGTAGGGATTGGGAAAATCATTTGATTATGCGATGAATAATGTTTCTGCAAATGATAGGGCTCTGCTGTCAATTAGAAAGGCCAGAGCTGGAGCAGAGCAGAACAATTACTTTGCTTGTAAATAATGACAGCAAAAATAACCTTGAACCAAGGCTCCCTCATGCGCAAATCTTGTGTGAGGTAGTAACTGTCTGGAGGTGGATTGTGCATCACCCTGTGAAGCCTGCAGGGACCGGGCTTTTCTCTGCTTGCACTAAGTTCCCTCAGGGAATAAGGGTGTCAGCTTTATACAATGGGAGATACATTCGGCTGATCTTGTTTAGGGATGATCTTCTATTAAGGACTTGTCACTTATCCTAGCACTTAGATGGCTTTATTATGTTATACCTATGTGGCACCTTCTCAGTCTTTTCCTGGGTGGTAGCCTACAACTAAAGTCTTAAAGGTATGCTTGTGTCTTCCCACAGTCTGATCATAATAAGCAAATTTAAAATGCAGATGGTAAAATATTAACATTAGCCAATTAGTTCAAATACTTTTAGGCACTGGTGAAATATGAGTTTATTTTTTTTAAAAGAACATAATTCTCTTATTAAAAAAAAAACCCCAAACCCAAACAACCAACCTAAGACCTGTTTTCAGAACTGACAAAATACCAGTTTCAAAATGCGTCTTTAACCTGTCCTAAGGAAGGTCTTAGGACAAATCACATCACAACCAAGCAAATCAAAGTTACAAGTAAGACACAGAGCTTTTTGATAAAGAAGCTGATTAATAATGGGAACAAATCACTGCACAATGTGATGGATTCTTCACTTCCAGGAGTTCTCAGTCAAAATTGCATTCAACCCCAAAAGATATGATTTAATTGAACACAAGCTGAAGGAAAGAGTTGATGTAATACCACAGTCTGTGTTAAAAAGTATAGCAGCCCAATGGTTCCTTGTGACCTGGAAATCTGTAGTGGGGCGCAATATTAAAAGATACTAGTTTTATTAATATGCCCTGTAACTACCAAGCCTGTTTCAGCTACCTTTACTGCCAGTGGTACCTGACTGACCTAGCATCTTCTGCAGACTACAACATTTTATAACAGAGATTCTCCCCCAAAACTTGTCAACAGTAATGCTTCATCTTATTTTGCTTTTAATCCTTCTACTTTTTTTGTCTTTTATCTTACTGCATTTCAACATGCTGTTAGACTTCTGTTAACTTCATTGCTTTTTTGACATTTCTCTACATTTAAGGTTTTTAGGTCCAAAGTTTTTGCTCAGCCGATCCAATAAAGACAGGCTAAGAGCAAAATTCCAATCCTAGATTTTTATTTCTTTTTCAAAATCAGTAGTATTACAAGTTTGGCGGTCTTACTGCTAATCTTTCTTTTGTAATAGTGATACCCTGTCAGTGGCAATAAAATTTTCTTGCTAAGTTTAGGAGCCTTTAATCTGAATCTTCTTACTCAGTCCATTGCATTACTTGCATGAGAAAAACCCCCAGACAATTCCCTAGGTCTAAACCATGTGTGTAGAGAGCAGAACTGAGTCCTGAATGAGGAAACATCTCAAAGGGATTTCTTTTCTTTCATTTTCCAATACTGCCTCTTTGTCTCAATCTAAAAAAAACCTCTATAAACTCCTGAGTAGTCTCTGACCGGTTGCTCCTCATAATGCTTATAGCTCATCTTGTGGGAAAATAATTTGTGGTTTTGAGTTTGAGTAGAAACTTTCTGATACGTGTTTTCAAGCTGAGATTTTTTTAAGACACAAACACACACACACACAGACACACAGACTGCTTTCTGCTTCATTGCTTCACTCTGACAATCCTGAAACAACCAGACTGTAGCTGATCAAAGCCTGTGACAAAACATTTCATGGAGGTAGGTGAGACAGATTAGAGACAACTGTTGCAGCTGTATGGGACTGCTCAGGCAGCTGCATCTCTCTGACATTTCCTCTGCCTTTAATTTTAACATCACTTTTCCAAGCAAGTTTGGAATTGCTTCAGTTTATGTGGCTTGCAGCTGAGCTATGCAAAACTTTTAATATGAAATTCAACTTCATTACCTGCATTTGGATTTCATTACAGGCATGACCCGGAGCCGTTGCTTGTACATTTTCCTAATTGCATAAATCACTTGAAGGAGCTTCTACAATATACATTTCCCAACAGCACCATGAGAACCTCGCAGTTTCTCATGAAGTCAGCTGAGACAAAACACAATGGCTTTTGAGGAATGCTACGGAAAGAGAAAAGAGATACAAGTACAGGAACTAATGAATGGCTTAATGAAGATATAGCAATAAGTTCTCATCACATTTTCTTGTAATATCAAGATGGGTAGGGTAGTTACACAATGAACATTGAATTGAAGAAACTGCAAAATGATAAAAAAGAGTATAATTTTCACAGTGCAAATTAAATCCATGAACTCCACTTTCAAATGGAGCACTGAAACAAAGAGCACAGCAGGATACAAGGCTCGAATTAGACATTCATAACACATTAAAGAAAACTAACCACAGTTTTGAAAGGGACAGAAGCTCTCCTGATTCAAGGCATAAGCCAGCCTCGAACACCTGAAACTACAGAGAACCTTAGCGTGGTGGCAACTTACATATTAAATCATAGCTTGGTGGTTTTCCGAAGTCGTGTTCCAGTTTGTAATTTGCATTTCCAGTTTTGAAGTGATGTGCAAAAATTAGTGGAAATCTCTGTGTGTGGAATTAGTGGAAATCTCTGATACATATGATCAGCTGCCAGCTCCTGCCTTGGATCGCTACTGCATGATGTCCTCTTCTGGAGGAACTGATAACAGCTACTCTACTTCAAGAAACAGGACCGCTACTGGGAACCAGGATGGCATCTGTTATGTTGCTATGAGGACTGGGCATTCATTTGGACAGCTAAATTCCATAGGACTGAATGAAACGGATAACCACAAAGTGTTTAGCAGCAATTAATTGGAAGCCTAAATCCACTGAAGGCAGGAGAGGCATGAAGGAAAAATGTATATTTTCCAAAGCCAAGCAGACCATCTTCACAACGTTTCCTTATCAAAGGCCATCGTCAGTCTCGGAGCTGTACCTCAAATATATGTGTTCTCAGCCTTTTTCAGCACAGACAAACAAATGTCTCTGCGCTGAAATTTATCCTCTCTGGCCTCTTAGCGCAGCAACTAGCTGCAGAGAGTCTGACAATGATGGGCAGTGGCCATGCTGTCACTGTATTTCAGATTTCCTCATCTTTTCAGTGTCTCCCTCTGATATTCCTCTGCTTGTGAAAGCAGAAATTACATTGAGCAAGGCTGGTGTCGTGCAGGCACAACTACCTTCTGTATTAACTAGCTTTGCTGAGAGCAGCTGTTGAATACAAGAGCTGATGGTGACTCAGTCCGCATATCTGCCGTTGACCACTGATAACGTCATAGCAGAAGCAGTGCTCAGTAACACATGTAGAGCCACAAATGCAGAAGTGAAAGCTAAAGTAGGTTTGCTGGAATACTTTAGGGGCTGCTCAATGTGAACAGATTTCCGTTCCCTCAAGCAAGTCAATGGGGGGCAATCAATGTATCAATACTTTCAAACTGTGCTTTCTAGAAGTCAGGGTTTGTAAATGTTAACTGGTGTTGGGTAACTAGAATGACTAGTCACTTTGCAGTTAGCATATGCCCGCTAGTGTAACTTTCAGGAAATGTCTATAAAATATTATAGATGCAAGTTAATATAAAAATGGCAGAGTAGCTGTGTTTCATTAGTATTCACAAACCATTAACATTCAAAGACCAGTTTTCCTTACCACTAGGTCTATGACTGAAATGTGGTTATCTTTTAACAGGCATCTTTAACCAGAAGGCAGCAGATATGTATAAAGGAACAGAGGCAGATCCCATTAGTGATGAAATGTAATATCCATTAAGGGAAAAAATAAATTTCATCAAGTAGAGCTTTTCATTGCCATAACTATAAACCCCAGATTCCAGATAGGTATAACTTTCTACTGAGTTCTTTTGAAATTTAGAGTAAGAGACAAGCAAAAAGACCACACTAGATACACTTCATCAATATTTTGTGTTGGGGTTTTCTGTGTTTTCTTCTTAGTCACCTTGCATCTCATCCTTTTGGAAACCATCTTTAAGTTTGGATTTTTACTCTTTCTCTAGTCTTCTGAATTTAGCTCTCTGTCCATATCTGAAAAGTCACAGTCACACAGAGTGTATATCCAGTAACATCAGGGCTTCAGAAGAAATGTTGACCTTTTTCAGGAACTGAAACAGGCAAATGACATCACCTATTCCCAATTCATTACTACTGGAAGAGCCATAATACATATTCCAGCAAGGACATTTTTGACACAGGTGGTTTAAACTTTCTGTAAATTGAAGAAAGAAACACCTTAGATACAAGAAGACAGTATTTCACTCTTTGTTCTCCTGGCTAGTTTGCTGAATTAAACTATGTGAGGTTTGCTGGTTCTGGGGTGACTTCCATCTTTTTAGCCCCTGGGTGATCTGCAGAGAAGAGAAGAGAAACACTATCCTGAATCAAAAGTCACAATAACACCTTGTAAATGTTGTAAATAGATCAAAGGACTGCAAAGTAAAGTGGACAGGTAGTCTTGCTTTGGCTGAAGATATGATACTCTAATTTGAAAAACAAATGAGAAAGCATAAAAAGTTAACTTTAATCCTGCCTAACAAGGTATAATGAATTTGGTTTTGTGCAAAGCCATTTGTGATGGCAGGATGTCTGTACAATATACTAATATGTGTAATTGTAAAGGTAGCCACAACTTAAACAGAAGATATGCTTACAGAGACAAGGCTTATATGGTGAGGTAGTACCTTTTTTTAATCATCATGATGGTCTAAACCATCGATGAGGTAGATCAGCAGCACAACTGTATCAAGTATAATAGTTGATCTTATAAAAACCTATCTCTTCCCAGAGATCTTATTTCTCTCATATGGTCAGACCATTGCCATTGCAACAATGCTACCAAGAACATGTTATTCACAGAGGATAAAACCAAAAGGCAGTTTGAGGATAAAAATGAAAGAGAATCAAGGGTCTTTGCTGTATTGTAACACAGATGGCATCTGAAAGCAATGCTTGTCTGCTTGATTCAGGAAACAGCTTGTCCTTATCCAACACATATTTATCCATAATGCACGTCAACTGCATTTTAATATGTACATTATGGCCACATTACTCACACCTGAGGGCCCAACAGTTGTTAGGTATTAGCCAAAACTGGCTGATTTTTCACTCGGACTTTCACTGGAGCCAGAAAAAGAAATAACATGGTTAGAGGTGCTGAACAAAGGACACCAAGGGAGAGGGAAAAGATCCTTGACTTTCACTGATTCAGAGGTGAATTTTAGAACCTGACCCCAAGTGGAGATCTAACAGCAGAATTAGAAAATCATCTCTTCTGGGGAGGAAATATGTGGGAGTTGGGTAGCTGTTAAGGTAAATCCGCCCTTCAGATGGTACGAAACCGTGAGGTCTCTTGCTGATGTGCATTGACAGCAACGTGCTCGAGGCTGCTCGTCCTGCCATTTCATCTTCCCTGCTGCCCCTTCACAGGTTGCATGTGGGGTGGGCAGATTTCGATCTTCAGATTTAAACATACAAGGGCAGATAAGAGGAGCATAAGATCCATTTGCCGTACTTGCCAGAGCAGCTCCCCATTAACAAGACAGTGTTTTCCAAGTCAATATTATTCTGCATCTGTTACCCGTTTTACTTTGGTTTTGTGAGATTACAGTCTCCTTAATAGAGTCTGTCCCTCCATTTTTCTTTTTTTTTCAACTGTTTTTGCAAAATTGTTGCATTTCAAGAGACAATATCCTCTGAAATACACCAGTATGCCATGCTTCATCTTTTTATAGGGAAAGTGGATTTTAAAATCCATGGTAGTTAGTGTTGTTTCCACCTTATACTGTTAGACTACTGACATACCTCACAAAGATAATTCATACTCCCAAACCATTCCATCACTGCGAATTAAAAAAAAATCCCTGTGGTCCTCAACAGTTATTCCTGCAGTAGTTCTCAGAGTGGCCATTAAACACACTCTTTTGTGCATGGCTCTTACCTAAATATGGTTGATTTTGACATGAACTGTACCTTGAGGTAATAGGCAGTTTATAATACATCAGTGTAATGGATTGCATACATTTAAGATATTTTAGGAAAACTGAACTGCTCTTGCTTAATCCTAACCACAATCAATTTTTCCATCAGTATTCAAACAAATTGTAAATATATAATGTATTTGGTGGCCTGTAAATACTGGGCAACAGAATACTTAATTTAATAAGCCTGGGCTGAAATTTTCCTGACCTATAGAATCCCAGTTAGATTAGGGACTCTCTTACTTGCATAGTCTTTATCTTTGATGTATTTTGAACCTTGGCTTTCTGTTCCTCTCCCCAGTTCTCCATTTCCTTCAGGCTGTAGAAGGTACAGCATGTCAGCCTCCACCTGGCCTTTCTTCTCCTACCCTTCTGACCAAGGGAAACTTGAGGGCTTTTCTTCTGGGACTGTGTTACAGAAGAAGTAATGGAGGATATTCGATTGCTCCGTTCCACGTTCTGCTCAGACAGTTTGCAGAAGGCACCTACTGCTTCACATAGAAATAAATAAGGTGCATTTAGATACAGTGGAGTAGAACCTCAGGGCATGTGGAAGGGATCACACAGGGGAGGGGAACCAGCGATGGCAACCTACAGCTGGAGCCACTGGGAGGACCAGATCCTGTGGTGGTGATCACAGTGAGCTCAGTGGGGTCTGTTCCAAACTCCTTGCTTGCACTTCTCAGGAGGCATCTAAACCTCAGCAAACCAAGAAGGTACATGCAGCACTTTTTGTAACACAGAAGGAGGAAATACTTAAACACCTTTAAAAGTGCAGTTAAACAAATTAATGGAAATAATATTCTGAAGTAAAATTTACTCTTGTCTGAACATTTCCATGACAGATTAGCTCATTTTGCAGACCAAAGACTGAGGTTTTCAGTTTCGAATTACATATGGGCTTGACAATAAACCTACATTGTTTTTCCAGCTCATATTCTTGTCAGAAACAAAATGAGCTCAGTGATCAGAAGGGATGGCACACATCAGCGGCAGCGCACAAGGCAGGACAGGAGCCACATCTTGGCTGATTCTGCTGTGGGTAGCAATTTTTGTCAGAAAAGTTCACAGCTTTGAAATGGGACAGAGAGATTAGGAGAAGATAGGAGAAGGAACAAACAGAAGCCACTTTTACTTGGCTGCTTCTGAGGATCATAATAGACGGGCTGCTACGCCACTGAGACCTGCGACTTCATTGCTCTGGGGTGTATTTAACTAGTACAAAAGATGGAAGAATTGGGTTCTTTGATATAGTATACTGGACTGAACACCAGCAATGTCACATACACCTCAGCTGTCCAAGACTTTTACTTGTATTTAGTCTTGTTTCACCCTGTCCTTCTGCATTTGCACTTGTGTACTTGTGCATGCTGAAAAATAGTTGCAGAGTCAAGGGCTTGCCTTTGCTGTGGGGTTAAACTCAGTTTGTCTTTAGTCTTGTGGATTTACAGCACACTGCAAAGGGGCTATGTATTGAAATCCAATAAAAGGTACCGCTTGTCTTTTACTTCCTGAGTATAGGATTCCTTTTTGATATTTTTTAAGAAATTTTTTACAGTGAGAACAATGCTTCACTGAAACAACCTCTCCAGGGATGTGGTGGAGTACCCATTGCTGCAGCTTTTCAAGATGTGACTGAATAGGGTGCTGGGTAATCTCATCCAGGTTGCCTTTCCCAGGAAAGGTTGGACCAGGTGATCTTGTGAGGTCACTCCCAGCCTGGGCTGTTCTGTGATTCTGTGGTTCCATGATTTCTTTTTACCCAGTTAAAGATACGTATGGTTAGCTGAGGACCCCGAGAAACTACGTCTGTTGTAGCAGCTACTTTAAAAATCAGAATAACGTTAGAAATAGCAGATGGGCTACAGTTGCACAATATTGCTCCTCAGTTGCAAAGAAATCCATATTTTACAATACATTACTGTTTCTCTCAGACCACACTGCTTAATTTTTTATTTTGCGTTTTGGTTTCTTTTTGTTGGTTTTTGTTTGGTTTTATGTTTGGTTTTTTTTTACTTGGGTTATTGCTTTGCGCTGTTCTAAGAATTCCTTGTTACATGCTGAAGAGAAAACAACAAATGAGCCTTTTCCTATATTACTAAAATGGGTTTGTTCTAGGTCCTAGGCCTCTGTGCATCATGCACTCAAGCTTAGAGTCAGTACAGACTTTCTTTTCTAGCATAAGTTATGAGAAGTACTGACGATCCCCACTTTGCATCACATACAGCCTTAGTAGTCCTTGTAATGTGCCTGGGAGGCTCTATGGATGTAGGCTTTGTGAGGCCATATCTGAAAAACACCATCTGCTCATCATTCCCCCATCAGACCAGGAAAGTCAATACTGCAGAAAATATTGTTCAAGTTTCAGGTGAAGGAAATGGAAACTAGAAAAAAATAAGATCACACTTTTAAAAAGACATAATTGAACCCAGTCAGACAATTTCTGAATCTTTGCTGTCGGCAAATTGGTAAAAGCAATGCAGGCCTCTTCAGAGCTCGAGAGGAGCTGTCATATGGGAACAGGTCTCACACTGCTAAATCTGAAAGAAGAAAGAGAGATTAGTCTATCTCCAGTTTAGATCCTGGTGCTTGCAGCAGTCACCTCTTTGGCTGGTGACCTGGTGGCATCTTTTGTAAAAGGGAAAGGTACATAAACCCAGTTAGAGCAGCCCTAGAAAACAGCTCCTGGGATGTCTGTTTCCTCACTGGGTACATCATTATGAAAAGTGTGTCAAGGCTTTGCTCTCTGGGTTCTTTCTTCATCAGTTCAACAACATCCGTTAGCAACTATTGTATTCTCAGAGGCTCCTTCAAGTGTCGGCCCATCTAAAGCTCATTTATTCTGTTCATTAAATGCTGAGAAAGCTTCTGTTATGAGCAAAATCCCTGCCACTAACAGGAGCAGTGGCAGGGCTGCTTGCTGACCTCACACCCATAATGAGGTTTTAGTCCTTTGTTTCTCACATTAAGGAAGTTAAGCCTTCTTACTGGGTCCTTGCTTGAATAACCTTGTTTTGTTGTTTTGTTTGCTGTTGAGTTCAATTTTCTGTGTCTTTCATTAAGCTGATTTAGCTATTACCTACGCTGGGAGTATGTGAGAAAAAAAATGACCTTTTGGCCATTAAAAAATAATTAAAGAAAACCCCTGAGATTCTAACATGTCACCAAGGACTCGCCAAATGACAGCAATTGCAGTAGCCATTTTTTCTGGAATGGGTCCTGTTTTCACTGATTCTGCCAGCATTCTAGATAGATCTATTTAATACATAACATAGTGATGTATTGTTTTGGCTGAAATTATTGTATTTCAGTTCCTGTGTTTCAATTCAATTTTGCATATAGGCTGAAGAAACAGATCTCTTGTCTCCTCTCCCACGTGCCTATTTACTCTGATTTTTTCTTGGCATGTTTAATGCAAAAGCCTGTCCTAGAGTGACAGGGGCATATTCACCTAGGTACAAAACAAAGTTTTAACTTACTGAAGAAGGCAACTTTGGTGACATCAAGATTTCCCACATTACAGCTGCATTTCACCAGAAAAATAATTCAGCCCTCAAGAATTTATCACTCAGTCATCATCAAAGTTTTTACAGTGCTATTTTAAGAACCCCATGGGAGCAAATCTCACAACACCTTTCCAAGCTACTTTGGCTGGTGGAGACAGGCAGCCGTGGAGGCAGGGGGGCAATGCTGCTGCCTCAGGCCACTGCTGATAAGAGGCAGGGTCTCCAGGCCCGCCCACTGGCACAGCATGTCCAGGAGCACTGCTTATGCGTCCCACAGTGACTCTGCCACCTTTATCCCATGCTTTTATCCTCAGTGGACCACTCTCCTTGTTCAGCAAATCTTTCCTTTGCTTCCTCTGAAGCCCTCCAGCTGTTGTTTGCAGGTCTAATACTATCATACAGCACAGCTCTGTTTCATTGAGTGCCTGGAGGTGTGCAGCTCACATCCAATGTCTGCACTTGCCTCTCTCTTACCCACATATATATATATATATTTATATATGCATGCATATGCTTCTAGATATACGCCTACCCACACCCTCCCACACACTTCTCCTGCACCATAACGGACCTGATCCATCTTTTGTGAATCTTTGCCTTCATTCAGCAGCTTCTACTTCCCATTACACAATTCAGAGCTGTGTTAGCATTGCTGGGGAAAAACTCCCAAGCTTCCGCAAGCAAATGTCACCATTGGAAAAGTTCCAGCTCCATCCCTTTCTTCACTGTCACCGCTTCAGTTCCTGCTAGGCCTGCCTCCATGCTGCCAAAAGCTGGTATTAAACATGCCTGGATATTGGCTTCAAGAGGCCCTAGCCCTCATTTTGATATTTTGCTGTTATCATATTTAAGCTGTAAGGTATTCTACCTTGAAAAAGAGTTAGATTTAATACAGTGTGCAGCATATGCATTCCTACAGGAGCATGGCTGGATTTTGTTGTGATAACACCCCAAATTAAAATTGACAAGTGCTCAGCTTCAGAACTGCTCAAGTCAGCTGTGCTTGCTGTTAATGGGATAGACATTTCCGAGAACACACGATGGGAGAAGCTTCCAGGAAAAAGATAAGTGTAGAAAAGATTAAAGACAGTTTCTATAGGCTGTGCTGGTGTCCAGGAATGACAGTGAGGGAGATGATAGATCAGCAGTCAACAGCTGGATTTCACACATGCATGGCAATTCCCTTCACTTTTAAAGAATCAGATGAGATAGAGGCAACAGGAGCTGAAATGTAGGCACACCACCTGGTTACACCACATGACCTTGCTTTCTTTGCTTATGGCTTTGCTATCCTTTTACTGTTTAGCTGAATTACCCCTTGTTGGTTTCCCACCTCAGGCTCAGGAATTTGTAGATATTTTTAAGAAAAAATTCTTTAAAAGTAGTTTCATTGTTTGGCAAAGACAAGTTAGAGACCTGCAGGCATTGTATCAGAAACATGCCCTTTACCATTTTCAAGTAAAACACAGGCAGTGCTTGTCTGTGCTATTGATTGCGGCACAATTGTTGTCTGCATATAGAGTGGGGAGTTCTCCAGGCTCCCAAAGTGCAACCCCATGCCCCAAGTGCCTTCTTGTTTCCTACAACATCCAAATGCTTCTGGATCCTTCCCATGGATTTTAAGGGTGCAGTAATCAATCTAACTTACAGTGTTCTTGGCTGTACACCAACATAGAGAGAACTCAGCCACTTAGCATGTTATACAGGGATGAAATTAAGAACTATTGAATTAAACTAGGAAAAGAAAAATGCCCCTGCCAGGAATGACTTCATGGAAGTGAGCCTTCTTATGTTATGAAGAGATACTTGAGAATTCCAGGGACAACATGGCATGCATGATCTTGCAGTGACAAGGGAATAAAAGAGCAGTTCAAGTGAAATCTTATGTATTTTCCACTTTCAAAATTTATATTCCAATCCCAGATAAAAGTTATGGGAAAACTGAGTTTGAGAGTATATGTCATCAGTATAAGATAACATATAGTGTAGGGCTAGCAGAATTATTCCATAGCAAAAATTACAAGCCCATAAAATTAATATAATAACTCTTACATGTAGTGATAATCTATGGTAACTATCATATGGTTATGATTAAGCCATTTTGGTCTCCACAACCCTAAATTAGATTAAACAATTTTAAAGGCAGATTCCTCCCTGCCCCTGCAATAGTGCCTAAGGCAGAACGAAAGCTGTTTGAATAACCCGAATGTACAGTTTCATAATTTAATAGAAAAAAAGCCCAGAAGTTATATTTAAATCTGACTTTCTCAGGTTTACTATGCTTTGTCCATTTGGCGAATGTAATCTGTAATGTCTCAGAACAGGACTTCAAAGTTATTATTTGTTCTTTCAGTATCTAGCCCTTTGAGGCTCTAAAATTGGCTGGAGTAGCTTGCACACCTTATGATACACATCCACACAATTTCTGTGAGTTCTTGCTGTAAGGAGGTCTCATATATACATATATATATAGTTATTGAATAATGGAGATCATTCAGAACAAAGAAATGTTATATTTCCTTAAAAAAAATGTTTTCTTTAATCTCTTTCTTTTATATGTCTTAACGGTCTTATACACTCTTTAGTTTAACTAGCTTCATCAGAAACCTTTCAGAAAAGGAGATGTTGTTTTCACTCTTTGCATGCAAGAAAAGATCTGGCTTGGCCAAGATCAGAAATTAAGTCTGTGGTAGAAAAAGGAACTGAATCCAGCTTGAACAGTGCCAGACTTAATCACTAGCTTTACAGTAACTTTAGCTCCATGTATTTATGGATTTTTTGTAACTTAAAGGAAAAACAAATGCTCAGAGTGAGTGCTTTGATTCTCAGAGGATGGGCTAACGTTTCTCATACATCAGGAATGACACATTTCTGAAGTAAAATAAAAGCTTAACCATTCATGTAACAATGTACAGCCAGAAACTGCACAACATAGACAAAAGAAACCAAAAACATCTTTACATATACAGCAAAATAGTGCTTTTTTGTTCTTTAAGGGGGAGAAAGAAAAAGATTTCATTTTTTTGGAGTGCCTGCTTTCACAGTATTTTATAGTTCTGTGTCTTTAGACACTCCTGAAAGCTCTCATGAGATTCATGCCATACATACCAAGTCACTTGAGTGGCACACTCACACTGCTGAAGACACATTGGCACTTGGATGCTCCAGGTGCTGGCACTCTGGAAACATAAGATTGATAGTAACTAATGATAGATTTTGAAGACAAGGAAAAAAACCCACCTACTTTCCCATAAAAACCAGTCAGAGTGTAACTTTAAATTTCAGACCAGCTCAGGAACGATTTTAAGCTTATTTAATGCCAATTATTTTACATAAGTGTAAGGGACATGTCCTTCTACACCTCATAAATTTGACATACTGTAGTTTGAAATCTTGTTAGCCTTCCGTATTGCCAGATGCATCTTACAAACATTAAGGATCTTATGGATGTGCTTTTATACTGTTACTCTCTACCAGTGCTGTTTTTGCAACCATGTGTTTTGTATTTGTCCTTTCCATGAACTCTCCATTTTGCTGAGTAGCTATATCAAACTATTTTACTACAAATCTAGGTTTTTAACTACTTTGGGGTTTTGGGGATGATTGGTGCATGCTCAGAAAAGTTGTACACATAATTTTGTCCTCTGGAAGTACATTAAATACCCATAAATTATACTGAAGTGTCTTGTGGAAGAATGCCTGCTATTCTTCTGCAAAACCCACCTCTTTATACATTGGTAACATATGGTATTTTAAAAGCTGTATAAAGTTAAGGCTCTGGCTTAACTTGTAAATGCAAATTAAATGACACCTTATCCTTAATCCAATGGATGTGTGTACACTGCCCAAAATGAGATCCTGTAATTCCCTACTAGCACTGCTCCAATAATACAAACTACCAGCCTATTTGGTAAATTTGGTGTTGCACTGTCTCTGCTCTGCAGCTTCTACTTCAGATAAGGTTGGCAAAAGTGAAATCCAATCCCTGTAGGTTTAGATGAGACCTAAACAAATAAAGTTATTTTTGCATATTCAGGACTTAACTTATAAATTCATACACATATGCTGTGTTCAATGGTTTGTGTTTCACTGGCTTGCATACACATATTGATTTTTAACATATAATTTTTAATAAAATGTAAATTTTAGCTTCCTCCTGTTGGTCAATGCGTTTTTCTCTCCTAAGTATTTAAGAAACTAATAAATTAGAAAGAATATTCTGCTGTGATCTGGCTGACATGGATACTAGATTGAGTTAATATTGAACAGTATGAATGAGAAATGCCTAGTTGTTTTACAATAACAGTCTCCATGTTAGATAATGTAAACCATCCGTGGTAAAAAAATTCCATATCATCTGTCTGCCTCAAGGAAAAATCTGTTTGAACTCTGCCTGATGACAAACCTTAAGAAATACCGATTTGTACCTGATCATTACAACAACCTTTGAATTTAGAAGTTACATGTGGAAAGGTGCTGTCCTCCTCCACATGCCTGAAACCTTTGATTTGAGCAGTTATGCCTCTAAAGGTGCTGACCTCCTCCTGAGATTACGCCTGAATCTCTTCTGAATGGCAGCGGTGAGCAGTGGTGCTGAAGAAGCGCCTGTTCTTCCAGGGTTTCAAGGCTCAGGACTGCCCCTCTGATGGCTGCTCCCAGGTCCTGAGACACAGGGCCTGTCCAAGTTGTGCTAAAATCAAAGACTTACTGTTTAAAAAAAATGGTGAATACAATTTGAAAAGACAGTACCAAAATTTTTTTTGTCAGCTTTTACTGTAGAAACTTTGGAACAGATGTATTTTATCTTTTCTGCCTAGCTGAGGGAGTTTCTCCATAGAAGAACCTTCTTCAGACTACTGCTGCCTCCTCTAGCATACATTTGTCCAGTTCAATGATCTTCCTGCACTGTTTCCAAAAAGATAAGACCCTACTCTGCACTGTAGTCAAAAGCTTCGCAGATACGTGCTGGGGGAGACAATATTAATTTCCTGAAAAAGTAGTTGTTTTCTCAGAACATTCTCCGTTCTGAAATTTTAATACCTTCTTTCTCCTAAATCCAACTTGTTTCCATGGGAAAAATCATATATCACGAAAAATGCCAAGCAAAGTCCAATCTGCATACCCCCTGGGGCTAAGACTTTACCATATGCTCTTTCCTTATGCTGCCGATTCCTCTGGTTCTCAGGAAGGAAATACATTTCCAAAGACATCTGTGAACATGTAGCAAACACATTTGTGAAAATAGAGGTGGAGCTTCCACAGTAAAGTGACTCCTATGGGAAACGCAGTTTTCTTCCTTTTTTAGATAACAAGCTAGCTTGTAACCGAGCAGTCACTGGTCACACCACTGCCTTTCAGGTAAAAGTCTATCACTTCCCTGTAATATACATTTTATTTCATTCATTGGCATTATTCCCCTAAGATCTGTGTGAAAGGGGGCATCAAGATCTCTCTCCATGGATTAATTGGCTTGGCCTCAGATCCAGATAGAGCAGCTGCCATTCACACGAATCATTGCACAGATTAAGATTTGGATTATTCCCCCTCTTTTCAGTGTTTTACAGATGAAATGCCTCAATTAGACATGATCCATTGCTACACTGTCATTTATTCCCACCATTCCTGAACATGTCACTGTTGGCAAACCATGCTGTGTATGAAGACACCAGCCAGATTTGGGTAATGGTTTCTGAAGGCAGTGGCTGGTAGCAGAAGTGCTGCAGTTTTTGGCTTTTTTTGGTGAGATAGGTCTGTAGAAATAATTAAGACAGACTGAGCAGCCTCCAAGTGCTGTGCACCCGCATCATCCTTAGCTATTAACCTTTTGTCCTGACACCTCAGAGGCAAAGGGGATACAATCATCTGAGATCTACTGTTTAGGGAATCATCTTTTCCCTGTTCATATCTCCTTTCAACAAGATGCTCTCTGCTCATCCTTTTCACTTTTGCAGCAAAAG
>WEKW01003301.1:61927-87808 GCA_013389905.1 Sula dactylatra | reverse complement strand
GAAAAAAAACCCAACCAACCAAAAAAAAAAAAACAAATCACAGCTAATACTCATTTGTGCCTTAATACAGAAAACACAAATCTGCCAAATTATTTTCATAGATTACACTTGCAGCTAGGAATGGCAAATACTTATTTTGCTTATAACCTTTTTTCCACCATCAGACATTTTTTCCTACTTGCTATACTACATATGGTCATACTGCAAACTTTACAGTTATTATGTATTTGTCAATCCTAACTGAACCAACATTTTACTCCAGTACCTCTTATGATTAAACTATACCCCCGTGGATATTTAGAACAACTATTTAGGTCTTCTCCACTTATTCCAAGTTGCTTGTTATGGACATAAATATTCAGATTAAAGGAAAATGACACTGACAAATCTCTCTACAGCTCTTATTTATATAGTTTGCTGTGCCTGACTGGTACTTGAACCAGGTCTTATTTAAACCTCACTCTTCGTCTCCCAGGTGAGTTTCATGCTTATGTACAAAGTGTATCTTGCAACGATTTCCAGATGAACAGCTTTTCCTCAAAAATACATACTGAGTTTTCGGTTATGTTACTTACAATATCTAAAATGAGGACAAGCATGGAAAGTAACCATGTATTCTACTGGCTAAGAAACAAAAGCCACTACAGGAGAGATGTCTGCATTACCTGAAGGGAAATGAACTTTTAAGTTCAGATTTACAAAAATAAAATATTTAGCGTATTACTAATGAATTATATTCCACCAATAGACTTCAATGCTTCTATGTATTTCTGTAACAACTTATAGTAAAATTATTTTTTGTCATTGGAAACCATCCTACATTTGTCTGTCATGAAAAAAATTTTCACATTCAACCTGTGAGGATGATGTTAGGATAGGTAACGTATGTAAACAAACTGGGAACCAACTGGGAAAAAGTAATTACAGATGGACTGTTTATTTGAGAGGCAAAAAGGGCAGCAAGGAGGAGTGCCAAGAAATGAGAAAAGGGGAATATAAACTACGCAACTGCTGTCATTTGGACAGTCCAGGGATAATCATCAGGCAGCCCTAAACTTGATCACCACAAGCTGGAGCAGGACAATAAACCAACCTGTTGGTCTGACCATACCACATATGTCAAGCCTGCTGTCATGGTCAGGAGGACTGGGGGCTGAGGAGTTGGCTGCCTTTACTTGCTAGTAAGGGGACACGTGGGACGGATGGATCAAGCATCCCCATAACACCATGTCAGTGCCTGTTCCAGGTCTGACTGTGTTGAAATCTTCCTAACATCCCAAAGTTATCCTAACAAAAAAATATCAGCTGATCAAGACATGGAAGAGAAGTCAGAAAAACGGAGAGTATAACTTTTAAAAATTACATCAGTAGTATCCTATTAAAATGGAATGCTGAGAGAAATCTCACTAGCCTTTCTATGTTCCGAAATGTTTTGTTCATACAGAGGTTTCCAGACCATATGTACCAAACAGGACTCTTCCCTTCCCGTCACAGGTGTGTCCAAAACCTGCCTTTACTACTGCAGCACAGCAAAACACACCTTTTGAAAACTAGCATAAGAGTATGAATTCTGTGCACAATCTCAAACAACCAACAAAAAAAGACTTAAAAAGATAACATTTATTTCTTTGATCAATTATCAATACGGACTGTGCCTCTTCCATATTAACTTTAGGCATCAACAGTTGATGCAAACTCATTCCGCATCTTGCATGACCTTCCCCCAAACCTTGCATATCAGAAGTGCCAGCTGAAAACTGTGCACTGGAACAGAGGTACTTGAGTTGGGGCAGAGAGGTGGCCCTTCCTAGAGGCGCCTCTGTCTCAGAAAGACAGGCAGCCACATGCTTAACTTCTGGCCTGAAGAGGTTAGAGTCTACTAACAGCACAATCTCTACTACTTGTATTAGAAAAATAGGATTTAAAAAACTACGACAAAATTTGTAACAATAAATTGGGTTGGGTCACAAACATGGAAGGAATGAACCATAACATGAAGTTTAGAACATGTGTATCGTCAGATGAGTTTAAAACATTTTTGTCAGTGAGTTGAGAAACACTTGCAATTTTTCTTCTGATGACTCACTAAAGCAATAGCCATTACAACCATTAATATCTTTAACAAACACCTTCTGTGCAAGTGTACAGCACGATTGATTACTACATGCTGGACATGAATAACTTCTCTAGCCTTTTTTGAAAGTCTGTGTTTAGATGTTTTTTCTTTCTTAATTTGCTAGTTATTTCCAAAAGAACTGTTGAGAAACAGAAACACGAGTAAGGCAGGTTAACATTCAGATTGTGATAAAACACATTCTGGGCTATAGTGCAAAAAAAAAAAAATATATATATTTATCCATATTAGTTCTTTCCATCTTTTACTTAGGGTTCTGTTCCAGATACTTGAAACATAGGCAGAAAAAGAGAAAATATACCTATTACACTGAAATGAAAAATTCTTAAATATGTGACAGCTAGAGCTTGAGCCATGTGCTCAGTTTATGAGCTGATGTTAGTTTCAGTCTGTAGATCAAAAACTAAGTTTCCAGTCAAAACCAAGTTTTCACACCTTCTTTGCCATAATGTACATTCGGTTTTAAAAGCTCAATTCCAGATGAGTGGTATTTATTATTTATTTCTCTCGCCAACACCAAACACCTCAAGCAGAAAACTTTTTGTACATTTTTATCTGCTTAAGTAGCAATCTAATTTTTTATGATACAACCACAAAGAATGAAAGCAGATAACACCAATACTGTTCTTTTTGCAGAGCACTGCCATTCCAAAAGAAGCTGTTGCTTTTGCTTACTAAAGGTTGATCACAAACCATAACACACACTACACAACAATACCATCAAAAAGCAAGAATATCCACATAACAACAGAATCATATTTTAAAATAAAACAGAAAACCAAATTGTGCATATACGCATCAGGTTAACCGGAGTTTCAAAGATATTTCAGGGCAAGCCTGGTGTCAAGGTAGAACTGAAACTGTACCAGTATGCAAAGTATGCAGGCAGAAAGCAGTTGAGGAAAAAAACCAGAAAACCACCCCAACAAAACAGTCTATCATTAGATTACTAGAGAATGAAAACATACCTATTTGTTTTGCAGCTTGTAATATAGTTTTTAAGTCATCATTTACAGACTGGTGTTCTTTTTTGTCCAAATTGTCATCAACAAATTTTATTACCTTCTTCCAAGTAAGATCAGACTTCAGCAACTGTTCATGTAGTTTTGATCTTTTGGTCTGAAAATGCAAAATATTTGGGTTTTTTTTAATTTGTTTCAAATTAGTACATGGAGATTCCTTTGAAATTAAACACCAGATAAAAACACTTCTTTCCAATTGCATTCAGTCAGTATGTAGTAACGATTGCAAGCAGTTTCCCTATGACCTGTTCTTTACACTCTTTCCTGTGCATAAGGAAAGAGGAGGATATGCACACACATAGACTCGCTCTCTCACTACTTTACAGAGGATTCTGCCTTGGAAGGAGTAAAGCCAAATTCTTGCAGCTTCAGGAGATTTACAGCTTCCAAGATTTGAAACTCATTTCACATTACAGGTTCCCACAATGCATCTATTGCTTTAATAAATTATTTCTTGGGGAGAAAAAAAAAAAGTACCTAAATTCAGTATCACTAAATTTATTCTAGACATCCCCAAACAAGAGTCCAAGGTGAACTTAATATTCAAACGTTTGGCTCCCCAGCTCTGCATAAGCTCAGAGCTAAAAACATACCAGCCCAGTCCAACCTAAATAACTTCCTGAAACACAAAATCACAGGGCCGTACTAACACAGACAAGCGACCTAGCACATTATGATTATAAGGGCCTAGCATAAATCACAAAGCTACAGCAAATTTGACTTTGAGTGAAGACACTATGAAGGAATGCACAGGAAAGTATACACACTCTGCCCAGTCTTGCTTGCCTACTCTTATAAAATAGCAATGCAAATTAAGAAAGCAAACAATTCTTACTATATACACATGAATACTTTACAATTATGCTCTGGAAAAGAAAAAAATCTTTACCATTAAGTCAGCTAATTCTTCACTGTAATCCTCATGTTTAGTGACATTTGAAAAGGAGCGTAAAGCGCCTGTAAGACGAGGCAAGGCCATCTGTTACTCATTCAGTGATCCATAGGATGAGAAATTAAATCCCAGTTCAAGCACCTAGATGAAAACAAAACAAATAACATGGCTTTGTTAATGCTATAAATACAAACTCGCATCACAAACTTGAAAGACCTTTTTGAGCAAGCAGAACTTGGCTGGCACTTCAATTAAATAAATTTAAAAAAAAAGGTCTCTCAAAATGTTGATAATCAAGATTAAAGAGAAGGGAGGTGAAAGGCACAGATAGGCAAAACATGGTAACATGTGGAGGTCACTCAGCATGTTCTTCTCCCTCCTCCCTAAAAAAAAGTTCCCAGCAACGAGGCAAAGTGGCAATTATTCTTTTAGCACCACTAACAAAAGAGTGTTATAATGAAATCTACATAACTGAACTTTAGCTCCTAACAGCAGTAAGTGATTACAACCTACGTGAAGATTTTCTCTGAACCAGCCCATATTGGGAGCTTTCTGGTCATGAACAGCCTCCGGCGCTGATGCAGGGACATCCTTCTTGACAACCGCTTAGCCATTTTTAACCAGCAAAACAGGCAAAGAAAATTAAAACAGGAAAAAAAAAGATTGTAATATGCATAGCACTGAACTATTATAAGAGATAAAGGGAATAAAAGGGCTACCGGAAAATTGAAAAAAAAAGTATGCCTCGGGATGTTTTTATCTCACAACTGGGAGTGTACACACACACTTACACAGCGCAGGGCTCTCTCCAGGACTATAGCCTATTTCTGCGCGGTCTTATTTCCTGTGTGAAACAGGCTCATATCTATACAGCAAAACACAGCTGTTCTCCATCTGAACTTGTACTCGTTCCAAGCCTTTTATTGAAACTATTCTCCAAGTTGTTTAATTTTGAAAGGTGCCCACAGCTGAATTGTTTAATGAACTCTAATGCACAGCTACAGTTTCTGATGCTAGCAGATAGATACAGATTTAGATTATTTCTGAAACAATTAATGATACCATTACAAACCTAATGATCTGCATCATTCTTAGCATGCCTGAAGACTGTCGGCCATCCAGAATTTAAATAACTTAAAATAGAGTTAATAAAATGACTTCCCCCCCCCCCAGTGATATACTGTACAGAAGTCCCTGCTTTAATCCAATTATCCTTAACGTTTTTCTTCATTTAATGACCACATTTGTATTCTAGCTATCAGCTTTGCAATACAGCACAAAAGCAAACCCAGATGCAGCGTTCCAGTCACAGAGAAATGTCACTGACTTATCAGGTCTGCTTGTTTTCCCACCTTGCGTTAAGATGATTTTTGAGAAAAGCTATCACAACTGCTGATCTTTTGGAGACAAATGTTATAATGATGAAGCTACAAATGTGGAAATATAAAATCTTTAACTGTGAAGGGGATAGAGGGGACAAGTTCAAATTCAAGCCTTGAAGCAGACAGAGCCAAGCAACACTGCGGCTTTTGAAATGTCCAGTGGATAGACAACATATAAGTCATGCCTGTGTAGCTCCTAGTGAAAACAGCCTGTGAACATTAGAGCCACCATTACAGAAGAGGTGTGTCCAAAATTTCAGAGAATCTAACCCAACGTTTTTTGAACCCAACAAAAACAGTAAATCACTCTCATATTGCTCCAATGACAGCATTACCATTAGCTATTAAAGATTACTCCATTTTGCTTATTTATTTTATACCTACACTCAAATACCTTTTTCTATTTAAGTACGGTCCTTTACAACAACATATAACAACATAATTGTAATATTATTTTCACACATACAAGACTTTAAAGCATCTCCAGCAGGCTCATCTGTTAGGAAATCGAGTTTTAAAGGAATATTTCTTCCTCCTTTATTCATTGGTTAACAACACTTTCTGAAATAAAAAAACCTGGAACCCCAGAGGACAAGTAAGGGCACACCTCCCTGACCACACGCTTGGCCAAAGCACTAAAACCAGCCCTGAAGTCCTACAGTTGAGCTTGTATTAAAAAACGCTGCTCCACGTGTGACTACATGCTTTCAGAATTTCCCGGTCCCAAAGGGAGCTGGTTTGGTGGAGCAGCCGCCCAAAACTTCTGCACCTTATTTATAGCAAACTCTGCATGCCCTTCACTTCTGGTCCATGACACCTGCCCTCACCAGGGCACCACAAGAAAACAAAAATAGCCATCAATTAGAAAGCAGGAGACAGGTGCAATTACTCCATTATTAACATGAAAACCAAGATAAAGATTAAGAACTTATACTATTATTCTGCAACATACTAGAGCCAGCTGTAAATGCTGGGTCAAAAATGCTATGACGCTATGAGATGCAACATAAATTTACATTTAAAAAAGAAAAAAATAGTTACCTGCTTTCACATAAAGCCTGCTGATGTAGACACCTGCCTGCATTACACCGCCTTTAGAGTGGATGAGCTACTGCTTCCCTTTCCGCAACCACCATAAGAGTAACTAATTCCTTCTGATTTGACAGAAATATACCTGTTTGCCCACAGCTTGATCTGCAACCTCTGTACTACCAAATGATCCTGTTAAAGATCTGCTGGTTTTTGAACAAGGACCCAAAAGGCAGCAGCGATTAAACCCTATTTACCACGACCCACATATAGAGATGCAAGATGAACTTTTGCCATTCTTCTGCCCAGTCCCTCTCATGACAAAGGTGTGAGAATGGGTACCATCTTATTTCATGTTTGTAGAGGGACAAGTGGAATGGGAATTTAACCTTAAGATCAGTGCAACCATACATGGTAAAAGTATCTTCCCCCCATCCCCTGCCTTCAATCAAGTAAGGACAATTTGGGCCCATTCTGACAATGTTTTTTAGAAAAGGAACTGAAGTTTGAGCATTCCTAGCACTGTATCTCAGACTTCCTGCCTCTTTTCAAAAAAACCTTAACATTCCACTAAGCTTCTGTACGTAACGCAGAAAGAGCAATATCTACCTTTCTAAAGCTTTGTGAAGATGAGAGGCAATATCTTTTAAAGCCTATTTTACCTCTTTTAAAAAAAAATGTGGTTTTAACATTGAAACTTTTTATGAGGGAAAGTAAAACATAAAAGCAGGTTATACTCAGAATTCAGGTATGAAACCATTCAAACTTCATAGTTTGAAAGTAAACCTAACAGTAAACATGGATCATAATCTCATCAGGGTTTGGTTTTTTTCCAGTAAATTGAAAAATGTAAAAAATTGCTACCAATATTACAAAGGTAACTAACAGGGTTGTGATCAACAGCGCAGAGTCTGGTTGGAGGCCCATAACTACCGGTGTTCCCCAGGGGTCTGTGCTGGGTCCAGTCCTGTTCAATATATTCACCAATGACCTGGACATAGGGATAGAGCGTGCCCTCAGCACGTTCGCTGATGATACCAAGCTGGAAGGAGTGGCTGGTACACCAGAAGGCTGTGCTGCCATTCAGTGAGACCTGGACAGGCTGGAGAGCTGGGCCGAGGGGAACCTCTTGAAATTCTACATAAGCAAGTGTAAGGTCCTGCACCCGGGGAGGAACAACCCCACGCACCAGTACAGGCTGGGGGCTGACCTGCTGGAAAGCAGCTCTGCTGAGAAGGACCTGGGAGTGCTGGTGGACAGCAAGGTGACCCTGAGCCAGCACTGTGTCCTTGTGGCCAAGAAGGCCAAGGGTATTCTGGGGTGCATTAAAAGGAATGTGGCCAGCAGGTCGAGGGAGGTTATCCTCCCCCTCTACTCTGCCCTAGTGAGGCCACATCTGGAGTGCTGTGTCCAGTTCTGGGCTCCCCAGTTCAGGAAAGACAGGGAACTGCTTGAGCAAGTCCTGCAGAGAGCTAGGAAGATGGTCAGGGGACTGGAGCATCTCTCTTATGAGAAAAGGCTGAGAGACCAGGGTTTGTTCAGCCTGGAGAATAGAAGACTAAGGGGGGGATCTTATCAATGCTTATAAATATCCAAAGGGTGGGTGTCAAGAGGACGGGGCCAGGCTCTTTTCAGTGGTGCCCAATGACAGGACAAGGGGCAATGGGCACAAATTGGAACACAGGAAGCTCCACCTGAATATGAGGAAAAATTTCTTTACTGTGAGGGTGCCAGAGCAGTGGAACAGGCTGCCCAGAGAGGTTGTGGAGTCTCCTTCTCTGGAGACATTCAGAACCCGCCTGGACGCAGTCCCGTGCACCCTGCTCTAGGTGTGCCTGCTCAAGCAGGAGGGTCGGACGAGATGATCTCCGGAGGTCCCTTCCAACCCCTACCATGCTGTGATTACTGGAGAAGTTTTCCACTTCATATTCTAGCAACTTCTTAAGTTGTTCTCCCACTCTTGACCTTCTTATTTTCTTCTATAACCAAATAACAGAACCATTTCTTTCTCTTCTCCACTGAAATGAAGAGGTTACGGTCAGCCCGCTTTTTGTGGTTGCTGTTTTGTTTTAAACTTACTTATTTTAATGCCTATACTCTTTAACAAAACAAGCCAGCTGACCTGTAGGGCTAAGAGAAGGGGACTGCTCAACCGTAGGTACCTTAATTTTCAAGCTGAAAATGATGGAATAACAGAGCATTAACAGAATCACAGCTAAAAATCAGCAGCTATCCTGAAGTACCGGCTTCTGTAGCCTCTAGTATTTGGCATGTTACACACGCACAGCAGTCATTTTGTTTAAACTCTTTAAGGAATATTAAGCCCTGTTACCAGGTTTTGCCTATATTGCCTATAATTCTTTAAACTATTAACAAGTTTCTTGCTGTCTATGCAATCGTCTCATTTAGAAAACCTGAAGAAGTTATTGATTTTGATCTAATCAAAGAACGTTATAAAGAGGCTTTAGACATTGCAATTAATAGCAAGTTGCAACTGACCACATAGAATTTGGATCAAATGGCATTTTTACTTTCATTTGTCAAAATGGAATAATTTCAAATTAAAAGGAAGCTAAAAAGGCAAACAATATCCCAGCTGTAAGGCAATTAAAAAAAAAGGTGGGGGGGGAACGCAGTAACTTTTTTTGTACTTTAAAGGCATTTAAAAAATGTTAAAATAAATATTAGCACAGGATTACCTAAATAAAACACAAAAGCAGCAACACTGTGAGGACAAATTAAGACATTTTTAATATATCCACAGAGACGGGATTTTACTTCTTTACACTACTGTGCAAGAGGAATGAAAATAAATAAATCCTGAAGCATTAATTTTAGTGACATGAACACATTTTAGAATTGCTACAATTAACCTCAGCAGCTTCATTAACACAAAGGTGAACTTCGTATTTTATTTACAAATAAGTCTCAACATTTAAAACACCCACATTCTATTGGCATGTATTTCTCACCACCATTTTCAAGAAATAAATAAAAGCATTAGATGAAAAAGCTATTTTACAATGGGGACATTTGTATTAGATTCACTTAAACTTCTTATCCAAGCATGGTTGATGCCAACAGTAGAAATACAGCACCTAGCATCAAAGTTGACAGCCAGGGATAATAGTGGTTTAATAATGTCTGGGACATTAATCATGAACAGCAGGCCAAAGCAAGATACTACAATATTAATATTTTCCAGCTTGATATTTTGTACCTCTGTAAGCAGTGCTATATGATGTAGTAACAATTGTACACTTTCAGACATCTGATTTTCTGCAAAAGGCTCAGACATTACACTGGAATTCTCTCAAGTTTTCTGAGTCGAATATTGCTGATCTCCAGTCAAGACCGGGTCAATCTTTGAAATGGAGATGTCAAGATTAAGGAATGTACTCAGGAAGAAATAGTGGCTGCCTGATACATGGTATTCATCCCAGTGAGTACCAGAATTCAAACGAATGCTTCAGCATAATGAGGAGGCATAACAGTGCCCGTGTGTGCCATCATTCATGTAAGAGACAATTTCAGGATCTTAATGATGTAAATCACTAAACCAAAAAAAACCCTAAAAAACAAATAATGGAATTGCAAGCCATGCATTCAATAAAGTATTAACCCTTTCCAGATTCTCTCTCACACAATCTTAGACATGCATATGGGATTAAACACCAGCTGCCTAACACTGTTCCTACTAGCATCAGCTGGCAAGGCGTTTCCTGTGATTATGCCCAATACTGTTTTGGTGTGATGCCAAACATGTGGCTTGGCCCAGTAACATGTTCATTTTAGATGTGCTTTGAGATCATTACTAAGGATAGCTATAATTAAAAAAAAAAATTAAAACAACCCTTTTTTCAGAGTAACTCACCTTTCTTTTCCAAGAACATAAGATGTAGTTCAATTGTTAGCTTGAGACATGTCTGCATTTTTATACCCCATCACCTTAACTTTTTCATTCTCTGCAGCAAGAGACAAACTGCATCCCAAGCAATAGAGACTTAAAGACTTGCCTTACATGTGGAGATGTACTACAAGAAAATCTCGAAATTCACCATACATAACATGCATGTTATTTAAACACTAGCTGTGAGCCACAAATACAAGGGGGGGGGCGTGTGTGTGTGTGTGTGTTGTTGCTTTAGCTTAATAGCGGGCTCTCTGTGCCTCTCTCTTTCATACTCTGCGATCAACAGAGGTTGAAGGGAACCCCAGGGAGGTTCATCTTAGTCCATTCCAGAAAAGTTTGTCACTAAAAGAAAAGCTGGAGGTGTATGGAAGGTAAATACGGATGTACATGTCCAAAGAAAGTAAAGGGAGGGTGAAAAACGATAGATAAGTGAGAGAAAAAGCCTTTGAGCTAACAGCAAAGTAACACATGCTGCACCTCACCAAGGATGGCTGAGAGGATGTGGGATGCACTTCAGCAAAAATAACTGCTGTAATAAAACATACATAACTGTGTAACTGCTGTGATAAGACCATGCTAGAGCACCTGTTCAGATGGTAGTAAGAAAGTCTCCATAACACACTCCTGTGGTGAACAGCAAGCACACACGAGAATAAAGCCTCCAATGCTAACTACTGGCCACAGAGACGGCATTGCCAGGTTCTTTGCAACTCAGCTTCAGGAGGTAAAAGAATTGCTCATAACAGTTGCTAAAAATTCACAATAAAATTTTAATGGTGGTGTGGTTTAACCCAGCAGGTAGAGAAACACCACAGAGCCATTCGCTCACTCGCTGCCCCCAGTGGGATGGGGGAGAGAAGGCGGGGGGGGGAGGGGAAGAGAAGTAAAATTCGTGGGTTGAGATAAAGAGAGTTTAATAGGACAGGAAAGGAAGGGGAAAAAAATAATCATGACAAAAAAAATAAATGACGCACAATACAATTGCTCACCACCCACTGACTGATGCCCAGCCCTTTCCCGAGCAGTGGTCGCCGCCCCCTGCCAACTTCCCCTGGTTTATATGCTGAGCATGACGTTGTATGGTATGGAATATCCCTTTGGCCAGTTGGGGTCAGCTGTCCCGGCTGTGCCCCCTCCCAGCTTCTCGCTGGCAGGGCATGAGAAGCTGAAAAGTCCTTGACTAGTGTAAGCGCTGCTTGGCAACAAGTAAAACATCAGTGTGTTATAAACATTATTCTCATACTAAATCCCAAACACAACACTGTACCAGGTGCTAGGAAGAAAATTAACTCTATCCCAGCTGAAACCAATACAAATGGAATAAACAACTTGAGGTTACTACACAGAGATACAACTGGGTGACTACCTGTGAATTAAAATTTGTACAAGTAATAATCAGCAAGCATAATAGGCTTACTGTAGCTGAAAACCACCAATAAAAGCTTTTATCTTTCTTCTGAGCTCTAATGGGAAGAACTAAAACAAACAAAACCATCTGTATTTCTCTGCTGTGAGTAGTCTGCTTTAAAAATAACACTGCGCAGAGCAAGTCAAACCTTTAAACATTACACAACTTGTGATAACAATTAATCTTCATTGAATTCACAGAATCACAGAATACCAGGTTGGAAGGGACATCGAGGATCATCTAGTCCAACCTTCCTGGCAAAAGCACGGTCTAGACAAGACGGGCCAGCACGCTGTCCAGCTGAATCTTAGAAGAGTTCAATGTTGGGGAATCCACCACTTCTCTGAGGAGATTATTCCAATGGCTGATCGTTCTCATTGTAAAAAATTTTACTGTTGTGTCCAATCAGAATCTCCCCAGGAGTAACTTGTACCCGTTACCCCTTGTCTTTTCCAGTGACTCCTTGTAAAAAGGGAGTCCCCATCTTCTTTGTAGCCACCCTTTAAACACTGGAACATGGTGATAAGGCCTCCCCTAAGCCTTCTTTTCTCAAGGCTGAACAAACCCAGTTCTCTCAGCCTTTCCTCATATGGCAGGCTTCCCAGTCCTTTGATCATCTTTGTGGCCCTTCTCTGGACACTCTCCAGCCTGTCCACATCTTTTATGTATAGCGGGGACCAAAACTGAACACAGTATTCCAGATGTGGCCTGACAAGTGCTGGGTAGAGTGGGATAATGACTTTATCTCTGCTGGTGATGCCCTTGTTGACGCAATGCAGCATGCTGTTGGCTTTCTTTGCCACAGCAGCACACTGTTTGCTCATATTGACCTTGTCTACCAGGACTCTCAAGTCCCTCTCCACAGAGCTGCTCCCCAGCCGGGCAGATCCCAGCCTGTGCTGCACACCTGGATTATGGTTTGTCAGGTGCAAGACCTTACATTTGTCTTTGTTGAACTTCATCAGGTTCTTGTTAGCCCACTCTTCTAGCCTATCCAGGTCTTCCTGCAGGGTAGCTCTCCCTTCCAAAGCATCCACTTCCCCCCCCAGTCTGGATTCAGCAAACTTCATCAGGGTACTCTTGATCCCATCATCCAGGTCACTTAGGAAGATATTAAATAGCATTGGGCCCAATATTGATCGCTGGGTGACCCCACTTGTGACAGGCTGCCAATTTGAAAAGGAGCTATTTACCACCACCCACTGAGTGCAGCCTGGCAGCCAGCTCCCCACCCACCACACAGACCACTTGTCTAGACCGTAACGCATCAGTTTCTTGAGGAGGAGGCTGTAGGAAACCGTACTGACAGCCTTGGAGAAATCCAAGTAGACAATGTCCACTGCTCACCTCACATCAACCAGGCAGGTTACTTTGTCATAGAAGGTGATCAGGTTTGTCAAGCACGATTTGCCCTTGGTGAATCTATGCTGGCTTTTCCCAATCACATGCTTCATTTGACTTGTGATAGCTCCAGGAGGATTTGTTCCATAACTTTACCAAGGACTGAAGTAAAACTGATGGGCCTATAATTTCCTGGATCCTCCTGTAAGCTCTTCTCATAGATGGGGGTGTTGTTAGCCTTCATCCAGTCTTCTGGGATGTACCCCAATCTCCACATCTCAAAGATTATGGACAGTGGCCTCGCAACAACGTCAGCCAGCTCTCAACACCTTTGGGTGGATATTGTCAGGGCCCATCAATTTGCAGGGGCCAAGCTCCTGTAATAGTTCACAAACCAACTGCTTCTTCACTGACAGTGGGTCTGTGTTTGTATCAACCTGGATTTTTGTTCCCAAGACCTGGTGCCCAACAGTGCTGGTAAAGACAGAGGTGAAGAAAGCATTGAGAACCTCTGCCTTTTCAGCATTGTTGGTGACTAATTCACCTCTCCTGTTTAACAGTGGGTCAATGTTTTCCTTCTGTTTCTGCTTGTTGTTTACGTACCTGAAGAACCCTTTCTTGTAGTTTTTGACTTCTCTGGCCAATTTCAATCTGAGCTGAGCTTTTGCTTTTCCAAATGCATCTCTGCGTGCCCTGGCAATGCCCTAGTAGTTCTCAACAGGTATTCGTCCACTCTTCCATCTCTGGTATACTTCTGTCTCGGTTTGGAGCAGACTCAGAATCTTGCCACCAACAGGTGTTAATTGTACCTCCATGATCAATTACCATACCGAAGGCCACAAAGGTCTGAAGGTGACCACAAGAAAAGCTTACCAAAACAAGCTTTCCCATTCTAGCACTGCTTCTAAACCATGCTGGGGAGTTGTTTCTTGATTGACCAACCCCCTCGCCTTCTCACAGAAGGGTTTACAGGTGGTACATTAGCCCTTTCAGAGCATCAGAAGGTGACCTCCCACAACACTTCACTTCAAAACATTAAAATTGATCTGGGAGGGTGAACTGACCTTATATTATATAAAGGGAGAGAACAGATGTGTCTACTTGTCAAAATCCTTCAGCAACCCAAGAAGAAAAACAATAACCAGAAAATAATCATATTGAAAAACGTACTTGCAAAGATACAGCTAATGGTATTATACAAGAAGCATTTAAGTGTAACCTAATTGTGCAAGAGGTAAAAATCATTACATTACAGCTCTTCTAGAAAGACTTGTTAAATACTATCTGTACAAACCTGCGCAAGCACCTTTGTGCAAACAAGGCAGATTAACATGACAAATTATCAAGAATAGTATCAGCTTCAGTGTGCAGTCAGGTACATCTCTCATGGATAACTCACAGCTATGCCTGGACATAGACAGCTATGCCATATGGTGAAAATCCAAACGCCTTTTTGGAATTAGCAGTAACACCCTATGAGCAGAAGAGATAATGGCTCAGATTAATACCATTTAAGTTAATAACTGAACCTTTACTTTGGAAGGGTAACAATATTACTTTACTTATTTTTACTGACTTTTCTAATAATAAAGCTATAATAAGAAAGTCACTTTTGGATAATACAAAACATCTTCCTTAACTGAAATACCAATGCATATAACAGAAGCTCACTGTTGGGATATGCAAAGCTCAGGAAGTGAGTAAATTTAACTGAATAATTAGCTTTCAAAACATAAATTATACTTGGCTCAAGAGCTTGGTATACAACTACTAAGACCAGGTTCTGCTTCTTATTTTCTTTTGAGAAATGTTTCTTATGTTTGGTACACAGAAGGAAACAAAGTCCAAAGGAGTCTTCAAGGGAAATGTGACTACCAGAAGGAAAGCAATTCTACTTCACTTTGCAGCTTCTTCAGCAGCATAAAATGAGTAAGACCAAAAGGAGACATTTAAACACATGCCTGGAAGTGCAAAACAGCAAACTGTGTATCCAGTTACTACAGTTAGGATACCTAAGCCATATTGTTCATGGTGGGTACATCTTATTCATGATTTAGTTAATTCTGCTTTGGAATTCTCCATAGAAGGAAATAACTAACTAAATTTGTTTATATTTCAAATCAAGCTTGACTGGCAAGAGTTTGCTTAAGAGAAGGGACAAATGTAACTTCATTTAAATAATAAACCTTCAGCAGATGTTACAGAAATAGTAAAGATACCATAAAGCTTCTGTTCATTATCAGTGAATTTGATTGAAAACTGTGCTCAGGAAACAGAATGTGCTTAGTTTTTCTCCTCTCCAACGCTCCCTCCCTTCCATCTCCACTCTTACAACACTAACATATTCAGTCCTACAAATACAGCTTGGGATAGTCTGAATTTGACCACTTCAAACTGCGGGCTGAGGAATGCCTTTTTGCCACCGCTTCTTGTGAAAACATGCCTGCTGGAGGAAACTTCTCCAAAAAACTCAGCACTCATACTTTCCCTTGAACCTTAGGAGGCAGTGAGGGGGAACCTCCTGTCTCTAATCCCGGACCCTAAGTATAATTGGAGATATAAACCTTTCACATACTCCCAAAGTTTGCCTACCTTGCCTACATTAATCTTAAAAAGTAATGAATGTAAAGGCTGCTTTTAGCCAGGTCTGAGGTTGAGCTCCTAAACAATTGGAAACAAGACTGGAAAGCAGAAACAGTCTTCAACTCCATTAGAGAATAAATTTGACAAATTGTTTCTAAGAAAGTCTACTATTCTCATCTTGATCCCCAACATGCATCCCAGTCACGTTACCAAGGAATCTCCTCAGGAAAATTTGCATTCTGAATATTGCCCCCAAGAAATCTATGTATTCATACCTATGTATTTTAATATGAGAGTACCTCAACCTGTCTACTGTGGTTATGGTTACAACCCACACATAAGCAGACACTACTATGCTTATAGACAGCAGTACCATGCAATACCTAGAGCCCATTTCCTTCAGGGCATTTAGGCACGTGCAATGACATTTTTCTCTCCAAAAACAGCTGTGATTTTGGATCAAAAACCAACAATGTGAAAACATTTCTGAAGACCTGTGCCTGAATCGTGCAGGAAAATTCAAGCTTCCCTTGTGGCAGGCACCTGGGTGGGATTTAGTCTCTAAGCACAGTGCCTAGGGGCATTTTAGAGACCCTTTATAACATCAAAATATTTGCAGGGACCAGTAGATGTGACACAGTCCTATGAAATGTCCACATCCTCTGAAACAGTAGCTGGATACAGGGTGTAATTCTGTGAGGTTTTTAAATTGGCAACAGGTATGTGTTCAAGCACCTGAATCACTTACCAGATTTACAGACAACTAAACAAATGCCTCAAATACTGTATTATCTCCCAGTTTTAAATAATTGGATGTTTACTATCCACTCAATACTATTACTATCCCTCACAATTAACTCTGATTTCCTTCAAAATATGGTTTCAATAGGCCTCAAGGTTGGAACTGAATCACTCTGAATCTGGAGCATCTCCCACAAATGCTTTTGAAGGAAGCACAAACCATCCCTTTTGAGAAAAACACAACCTATTTTAAGGTTATGAAGGATCTCAAATGCAATAAAAGACTAAGCCAGGTACACTAATCCTTAAGACCCTGCCTGTACACTATTACTCAAGTCACAAAGGAGAGGTTGTACGAGTACGATTTCTCTCATACTTCTCATTAACCCATCCTAAAAGATTCCTGAAATAACTTTGGGAAAGTTTTTGAAACAGGGTAGAGCTAAAATGAAAAAGTATTATGGTAAAGTCTAGAAAATAGTTTTTAAGAGGCACATAAGAGGCATCCATTATGTACCAGTTGCCATTATTTTTAAGACTACTGCATTCACAAGAGTCAGTAAATAGGACATCTAATGTAAGTGTCCCTGAAGCACGAAGCTTCCTCCCAGACCTAGGGACTGCGAGGCGACACAGCTAATGCACCCTGTACAAACTTGGGAGACAGTACCAGTAGCTTTAGGAACCCAAAGCAGCAAACACTCTATAACACCTCTAGTCAACCACATTGTTGCATATATATGTATGGTATCACAAGTGATCTTTACAGACTGATCTGAAAGAAAAGAAAATGAAGTTTTCTGTGTATGTGGACAAGTCCAGCTATATCACTAGCAAAACTCTTATAGACTTGGAAAATATATTTCTGAGATTCATTTGACAATAGCCAAGTTAATAATGAGAGAATGTCTTTTTGACGTTTTAATACTGACTAGATGAGTTGTGTTGCTATTAGCACCGCCAAAATTGGGATCAAGGATACATCAATTGGTTAAATAACACTGTCTCTGGTACTTTATGACATTACTATTTTATACTCTGCTGAATTCATGATCAAGAACTATGTCCGAGAATTACACCGACTTGTACGTAAAATGGCGAATGTCATCAGAAGTGGATCACAGAATTCATGCTTTATTCAGCATGGTGTAAAATGAACTCTTCTTCACAGAAAAGTCACTGGCAACAGTCACATCACCTGGAAAGACAGGATGCCAGTTCTGAATTAACTGTCTTACCAAACATCAAGAGTCCTTCTCAAGGACTTCTTTAGTAATTAGTTATGGTTAATAAAATCATAGCATCTAACAGACGATGCACAGTAGCTATAAAAGCACAATTCGACCTAGGCCAAGATTCACATTTAAACTTAAAGAACAATTGTTCTATGAAAGCACTGAAACAGGATTTCTCCTCTAGAGAAAATATTAAATTTTTTTGTGTGTTCAGCAATTTCATCAATAAAACTGGTAATAATACAGGCAATGCTGGCAATCTGAAACAAAAAAAAATTTTCAAATACTTACAAATAAACAACAGAATTGTTTTTCAGAACAGAAACATGCAGAGTTTTAGACCACTTAAAAAAGCTGTAGATTCGACAGTGCTTCTAGTAACGTACAAGAAAACTAATCTAATTTTCTACTAAAAATATGGAACTGCTCTTCGAAAGAAAGAATGGTTCTTGCCAACTCTGGCTATCACTAAATGAAAAGTTCCCAAAACTATCAGTTCATCCTATTTCCAGCAACTTCTGTCGCAATTTTTATCAATGGTTGCAATAAATAATACAAAAATGTGTAGAAAATGACCCATTACATAGAAATAAGAATAACCAGTTGTCATTGTCCACACAAATGCATCAATTTCATTAAAATAATGCAAGTGTATTGTATAATTTTAAGTGTTTGTTGTATTTAGCAACATTTGGGTTTATTGCATTTAATTTTCACATTAGTGTTTGGAATATTTTCTAAAAATATGTCCTTACCCTTTTCCTACTATTCAGTACCTTGTCTGAAACCTGTCATAGTTTTTGAGTAGGGGCGGAGTCAGAAAGTCATGACACAGTTTGAGGAAAACTCTCTAGTTAGTAACATCCATGAAGACAATTAAGATTAATTAAGTTGGGCAAGTCTTCTGACTAACATCAATGAAAACTCTCATTAGGACATCATGATCATGTGCACACTCCATTGCAAAGATATAGTTAAGTATCTTCCCAATAATACACAGCTATTGGGAGCTGAAAGCTGTGCATTTTATCCAAAATTCATCTCTCTAAAAAGTATTTTAATTCTGAATATACTGAAATCATGATAATAAAATGTCACAGATAAGCACTCCGTAAATATTAGTTACTAGGCTGCTGCATTTAAGTCCTGTATCAATACCTTTAATACACATATTTAAACTTTGCTAAGTGTGAGTAGATTTTAGCACTATGCTATTCCTCAATCTTTCTAACTTATTCCTAAAAGTCTCCATCAGCTTTTCTTACCAATGTGTTGGTACCAAACAGCCAAAGACACTCAGTTCCCAGTAACTCCTGATTTCCCGAGCAACATCATGATTTAAGAATACACAGAACTTCATGCTTTTTAACCAAACTTTCTAGGAACACAGAATACCTTTTCCCAAATTTCTAAACGGTAAGGCACACACAAAACATACAGATCGATACAATGTAAAACAGACAAATTCTACCAATTTTGTCTTCTGACCACACTTTGGCATTTTGAGGGGATATCGATTACTAGATAGCTTATTCTTCCTTTCTGCATAAAACAGCTAACAAGAAACCCTGACATGCCTTCTCTGTAAAACTGACTTCTAGCTAGTCTTCTAAGTCAGCTGAATTACTGATCATCTCTGCTGATGACCAATGTCTTCCGTAAGACAACTATTTATTTTTTAGCACTATGCTACCCCTCAGTTTTTCTAACATTCCTCCCAAAAGTCTCTGTCGGCTTATTTAAATACTTTTCCAAAGGTATGTCCACATGAATGAACCCCTCACAGTGTAGCAGCCCTCTCTTACTGGATCCACGTCACAGTACACTGATGGCAGTACAGCTCAGGAACTAAAAAAGTGAAAGTTTATATTTCCTATCAGAAAAGCAAACAAGGGCACATTCAAAACAGAGCTCACTGTTTGACCTAATGTGGTCAAATACTGTAGTCCAGGGAAGAGGCAGATTCCCGAAAATCAACCTATCAAGACAAGCTTTTCCGGTTGAGGAAGAGCTGAAAGTCCAAACCACCCTGGTGTGCCAGGTACCTTTGGGGGTGCCTGCCTCTTCAGACCTTCCTCCTACTGCCTGGAGGCAATACTACCTCCTCCCCTGCAAAAAGAGTTGTAAAGAAACCCACAGTTTTAACAGACACACCAGAAGCTGTCCCAAGGCAAACAACTGTCCATTTTTGATTTGGGTTAAATACAAATTATTCTAATCTGTTATTTAATATTGGTAGGAAATAGGGGGAAAAAATGGCCAAAATTTCAGTCTAAAAATATATATTAAAAAAAAAAAAGCAAGGAGCACCCTTTTAAGTATAATACCCCTACATTCTGAAAACATGCATACTTCCTATTAAGGTAGGCCCTTCTACCAAGAAAAAAAGTTAATTAAATATACACTTAAACAACACTCCACTATTGAATAGACACATGGTCCCACAAAATAATATTACTAGAGATAGTCCCTTGTCTTCTCTTCAGAGCTCACATGCCACGTAGGCACTTCAAACAGCACATCAGCTATTTGATGACCAGCAAATAACAGCTTCCCAATTGATAATTTATTATTATTACAGTTCAGAATTAGAATTTAAAAAAATAAAAGAAAGTAGTGCTGCATTCCTGTAATATTACAATGTGTGCAAACTAGAATCAAAACTAACAGCTGCTGCCCACTCTTCCTGGGCTGACTGCTTATAGTGTTGGCAATACGTGCAAGAGGATACTTTGAGAAAGTCACCTGTATGGTTTCCTACAGTGAGGAAACCCCTAACCATCTTTCTGCATGGCTTGTAAACATCAGAAATGTGTGCTTGTTCCATAAGCAAATGGGGAGGAGAACAAAAGCTGAGGCATAATGTTACTAGTCTTGGCTGATATAATGAAAAGGAAAATAGCTCCATTATGTCTCCAGTAATCTGAGGAGGTTAAAGCAGGATTTTTTCCAGTTCTGCAATTTTTTAAATGGTTACAGGTCTAGAAATGTAGTGATATTGTTAGAATGTATGTAAAATTTCTTAAAATGTGTTTCAGAAAAATTGTACTGTAAGCTAAGAAACAGACAGATATTATTCAAGATTCTCCTGTTTAACAATTAAAAGCCTTTGAACAAGTATCACAAGTATTTAGCATGACAGACATACAAACTGTTCAGATTTATAGAATGAACTTTTAAAGACTCTCCATAAACAAAAATGCCATGCTAACAAGAAATTTATATAACCAAACATTTTATTTATATTCATACTTCAGAGGCAACACAGGTCTACACCATATGATGACATGCTCAGCAATAAAAACTCAGGGAAAGGAGAAGCAAGAGGGGGACGACATCTGTGCTTATGGTGTTTGTCTTCCCAAGCAACTGTTCTATGTCTCCTATTTTCTCCCAGTCTCACAGCAGAAGAGAGTGAGAGAGAGGCTGTGGGGGTGTTTGGCTGCTGGCCAGGGTCAACTCACCACAAACAATAAATTCCTTGAAAGAAACGGAAGAGAGGACTTTCAGAGATGCTCTTTACTTTTTCCTAATCTTCCAAGGAGAGGACAAATTGTTCCCCCTTAGAGAGGCAGCTAAGAATAATGCCTTCACATTTCTTGAACAAATTCATCAGAATCCAGTTTCCAAATACAGACTCACTAAGCAACTCAGTTCAGCAGTCTTCACCAGTTTCAAAGAAAGGAGTGGTTGATATAAATGTTTCTGTCTATGTTTTCATAAATACTTGAATGCAAGCAAGTCAGTCACTACTGTACAAACTCGTCTACTTACTCCCACAACTTCCTCAGAATCTGATTTACAATGGGAAAACTGAAGTTTACTCCACAAAACACCAATTGCTTCAATCACCAACCTATCATTCCATGATCCTCTATTCTTACTGTATGACCAGCTTATGATTACAGTTCAGGCCTGTAATATCAGATTCAGTTTATTTTTCAGGCCAAACTGCCAACATGCCTTTGGGCAAGCAACAGTAACAGATGACTCGGAGTAAATACACGCCATAGAACAAATGATGGGAAAGTCTAGGGAGGTGTGTAATCCATATCCCTAAGCTATGATCCTAAACTCAGCACACAACAGAAGGGGAGAGCTAGCAACTTTTCTCTCCCTAAAGTATCAGTTAGGTAAAACATTCTCCACCTTCCCATTAAAGATATTCTTCCCTAGCATCAACAAGATTTAACAAGCCAGAAAAAGACCGGGAGTTTTTATATGCACCTCAGAGAAATGTGCTCAGCTAGAGGCTGGCCACCAAACTCTATTCCATGTTAACGTGCTTAAAACACCAACTGCCCTCTCAGCAAGGACAAACTGATAAATGCCCAAGCAGTGCAGCATAGCCACTATAGCCTAATTAAGTCTTTCTTGGTTTCTCCCCAGCCTAATGGATTTTCAATAAACTATACAAAGTTGTGTACAACTTCAAGAGGAATATTCTATACCAAATGACTAGAATAACCTCAAGGAACACAGGGCATAGGGATCTTTCACACCTCTGGTTAATTCAGTGAGCCCTGTTACCACATACCAGAGCACGCTGCTACTTCTTCCTTCAGTCACATTTTTAGGTGTCTGTGCAAAGTGTTTGGATGGGTTGACCCTGGCCAGCAGCCAAGCAGCCACACAGCAGCTTGCTCACCCACCACCACAGTGGGACAGGGGAGAAAATATGAAGAACAAAAGTAAGAAAACTTACAGGTTGAGATATAGACAAGTGAAAGAAAGGAAATTGTTCACCACATCCCACAGCCTGACCAACGTCCCACCAATCTGCAAACAACAGACACCTTGGAAGCAAAAAAACCCCCTTCTTCCTCTATCTCAGTTTTTATTTCTAGGCATGACAACACACAGTAAGGACTTTCCCTTTGGCCAGTTCAGATCGGTTGTCTCAGCTGTGTCCCCACCCAACCTCTTGCCCGTGCCCAGCCTGCTTGCTGGGCAGGCAGGGTGGGAAAAATAAAGCCTTGATGCAATGCAAGCACCGTTCAGCAACAGCCAAAACACTGGTGTGTTATCAACACTGTTTTAGCCACAAATATAAAGCACGATGGCTATGATGAAAGTTAACTCCTAAACCCAGTACAAGAACGTACTCGCATTGCTTTGTGCAAACAGAGGCGATCAAATTCCTCAGAGAGATGAGAATAAAGAATGCTCTGACTGTAGATCCCCATAGGGATTGTGCTTCCAATAAACATGAAATTGCTCATTTCTGTGATGTGATGAGGTTTGAAAAGCAAGAATGGGTAAATACAGAATGACTGACTATTGCTCATAACTTAAGAATAAGGAGGTACATGATAAAACTGAATATTAGGGCAAAACCAATACCAAATGGAAAGCTTTTCCTATGTAGAACACAATTAAATCTGGAAATTCATTGGCTACAAGATGTCAAAAAGACTAGAAGTTCAAGCATGCTCAAAAAAAGATTAATTAATGGAAGTCAGATACCTTGGTAGTTACTGAAAACAACAGCTTAGAGGCAGACCATCAGTTATTTAAATCAGTGACTACTGAAAGGTAATACGAAAGCAAAGGCATCACTGTATTTGTTTTCCAATTTTTTTTTCAGTATATCGCCTAAGCACCTGCTACTGGCCGCTACAGGAGAGAGACACTAGACAAACATTTTGTTTGAAAACAGAGCTACGGGGTGAAATGACAACAGAGATTCTGAGGATTACAATTTGAGATTTAGGAGCCTCGTGTCTCTAAATCTGATTGTGGGTTGAACCTTTGTTTCCTCCTCTTCTTAGTTCAGACATCAGCTATCACAGTTCTAACAAACTTCCAACTACAAATTATAGGTCATTTGCTAAACTGCTTTTAATTAGATGTTTGTCCAAACTAGAGAGTAGATTTTGCTTCCTCTTCTTTCTCCAAAGATTAAAGCATAATTTCGTTTAAAAAAATGCACTGGAAAGTGCTCAACACCAATTTCAACAATTGTTACTAAAAATAATCTACCAGGAAAACATTAAGCTGTTATTTGGAGTAACAAGGACTTCCAGCAAATTCTGTAGGGGGAAAAAGAAACCTGTTCAGTACTCAAAACACTAATATACACTAGAATTAATCACACATTTAACAGCTTCCAAATAAACTTTACATTATAACTATCCAGTGAAAGACAACATGTGCTTTTCCTTCCCCCAACCACCTCCCTACCCCAAGAGGGGCTCCTACGGCTATGTAAGAGAAGAGGAATAAAACATGCAGGAAGAATGTGGACCAGCCTGAGCTCAGTTCAGTATTTATAAAGGATAACTTTTTTCAGAGAGAGTTGTAGTTTAACAAGAACCTGCAGTAATATGCACTGGTACTTTACCAAGGATGAATTTTCTATTAACTCTGTAAAAAAAAGATTTTTCAACTCTAAATGTTCTTCCTGACAATTGAATTAAGACTACACTTATTAAATCTGTAAATGATACTGAGATGCAAGGGACTGCAACTATTTTAGGGGACAAATTACCATTTACAATTATCTTGAAAGAACCATATCCAATACAGATAGTAAAACATATTACCTTAAAGCAAGAGTAAGAAACCGCAAAAACACAGGATGTCAAGAAACAACACATTAGTTGCAGTTTTGCAGAAACACATGTACAGACTGCAGCAAGTGACAGCCAACATGTCATTTGTCATGCTGGAAACACAGAAAGACATGGAAAGACAGGACATATTAATATTTAAAGAGTGAGGCCTTAAAATATACCAAGTTGTCCTTCCACTAGTCAGTATTAAAAGACTCTGTTAGAGTACTGTTGTCTTTGTTGTGCACCCTGTCTCTAGAAAGACACATACCAGTTTAGAAGGATGCGGTGGAGAATAACATGATGACCAGCCGTGTAGAAGACATTACCTACTACGAAAGATACAACAAACTCAGGGTAGATAGGTTATTGGGAGGAGAAACATGTTGATATATTTCAAATACACACATCAGCTGCAGAAAGGAACAAGAAGAAAACAAAGGGGTGAAAAAGAGCAGTGTGCGCTCCCCTGAGTTTTAAAACCAGAAAGCCTACCTAAGTGTCACTTCATGTTTACCTTCAAAGAAAGCTCCATAAACACAGAACTGCCAGAACAAAATATTGTCATTTGACAATTTCTTACCTTCCCTCTGATTCAATGGAACTGTTGGTCTGACCTCTTCTAACGGTCAAGCTAGCTTTTAGAGAAAACTGAGCAGGTCTAACATTTAAACTAATTTAAACAATGTATAAAGGCCTTAGTTGGGAGTTGGTCAGTGTTCCCATATAAATGGGAAGAGAGTTCCTCCAAATATCTACACACCTAATTCCAGGAGGATGATGCAAGTTTACTGTGTGATGGCCAGAAGCAAGACAGATCCAAAGGAAATTATTTTATTAGGGTGTCTGCTTGCAAGCAGTGCGTGTTCACTTAGAGTCAGCACCTCACTGATATAATTAATGTTTGTCTTCAGATGAAAGACAGCTTGCACCTGAACTGATGGTTAGTTTGGTTCTCTTCCTCCTAAAACTTTACCTCTGCAACTTACCATGTGGACATACATAACCCTCATTGTAACTTCTCTGGAATTTCTAATATTTTTTCTACTCATTGACTAGACTCAAGCCAAGTCTATCCTCAAGAAAATAACTAAGCTTGACTGTTAGATCTCTCCTCTGCAAAAAAGCCTGAAGATTGGGTCTACACAAGCGTTAGTATATTAAGAACAACAACAAAATCTAAATTCAGAGGTCAAAAAAGCTTTTAAATAAAGGCATTATTTGAATTCCAGCACGATACACTCTCTCCTGAAGCACCTGAAGGGCAAGCTAGAGATCATCCTGCATTTTACAAGCTGAGCTCACCATTAGCAACCCAAACGAAGCGAATAGTACTAGAAAGGGGAAAACACTCTGCGTGATCATGTGCTGGTTTTTCATTCTTCATTTCCAGTTCTCTACATGTATTAATACCAGTAGTAAGTACTGAAAGTATTCAGGCCCGTTCAACACCTCTGCCGTTTCCCACTGGGCAACACTCCCGTCACCCCTAATAAACAATCAATAAACACGCTGAAGCCAGGACCAGAAGCAGAACGAGGACGGGACCCGGCCTTTATTAGCCATCCTGTGCCGCCCGCCGAGGTGCGCCCTGAGGCGGCGGCCACACGCCGGGCCGGGGACCCCCACGCCGGGCGGAGGCGAGGC
>WEKW01003301.1:5959-61379 GCA_013389905.1 Sula dactylatra | reverse complement strand
CCCGTCCGCCCGCGGGAGCTGCTGCTGCGTGAGCAGACACACCGTGGGGGCCGCTCCCGGCAGCCTTTCTGCTCCCGCCTCAGTGCCGCGGGCTGCCCCGGGCGTGTGTGTCCCTGGCGTTCAGCCCTCTCTGCTCCTCACCGGCCTGTCCATCACGGCACGCTTACTGCTCCCCAAGCCACGGCCTGCCCATCACAGCACACTTACTGCTCCCCAAGCCACGGCTTGTGCATCACGGCATGCTCACTGTTCCCCAAACCACGGCCTGCCCATCACGGCACGCTTACTGCTCCCCCAGCCACGGCTTGTGCATCACGGCACGCTCACTGTTCCCCAAACCACGGCCTGCCCATCATGGCGTGCTTACTGCTCCCCAAGCCACAGCTTGTGCATCACGGCACACTTACTGCTCCCCAAACCACGTCTGGAAACCAGCGTGGGCCTTCCACGCTGACTTGTTCAGTCGTGTGTGTTCCTGAGCAGTGGGGTTTCTATTCCAAAGGCACCACAGCAAAATGATGCTAAAGACCAAGCTGTGTAGAGAGAGCAGGAAAGATGAATAAGTGATGTCAGATAGTTTTAGGAAAAAAACCCAAGTTGCAAGGACAAAAACTGCTTACTCGAGAGTGCTTGGGTGTCTGTACACAAACACATCTGGACTCTAAGAGGCTTCCAACTGGATAACTGCTAGCATTCAGATGCTTTATTTCTGACCTCTGTCTTCTCGAGTGTCTTTTCTTGTGTTCTGTCTTCTGAAGCGTGTAACGGCACTATCTTCTCAGATCACTGAACTGTTTTCATCTCTGCAATTCTAGCAAGTATTCTGCTCATATAAAAGGAGGCAAGCAGTCATGCATGTATGTGCCTGTGTGTGTATTTGTACGTTTGGAGATGTTCAAAAACATACTCCCAAGAAAGTGGTAACATACTCCATCCCTTGCTAAAAAGAAGGAAACAGATTAGAGGGATCATAAAGCATGTGTATCTTGGGTTTGGTAGATACTCATGTGGCTCTGGTTATAATGTTTCTAGACCACTTATCCCTGGAGTGTTTGACTAGTCTAAACACTGGAAATCCCAAATTTTTACCACTTCTATTCAGTCATCATGTTATTAAAAATCTTCATAGTGGACTAGTAAAGAGTAAGTACTATAATTAAGCCCCTTTAACTGGATGCTAGATACCTCAGGATTTAAATTTTTGTAGCACAATTTTACAATCATATTCTCAAAGCAAATGTGAATGTTTTATAAATGCAGTGTTTTACATTTCTAAAGCATGGATCTGTCAGGCAAGGTTAAATGTAATTAAAAAAGAGAGCATCTTAATGTAATTAAGAAAGAGGGCAACCCTCTTGTGAATTCTAATACTCTTCACTTTTTAAGGAAAATTTTTTAATGGAGAGTAAGGACTATTCATTGGCATACTGCTTTCCGTAAGGTAGGAGGAAATTCCATTACAAACTTGTGAGTCAAAGCTGTCACTTAAGAAATACTACAGTTCTACCCTTTCTTCTTGAAACATGTACTTCACATAAAAGCAAGTTTCCAGTCTAACCAATCCAAGACTTTTTTCCTTTCCATAGAGCAGAGACTGAGGCAATACTGAGGCAATGTGTATACTTCCATTTGTAGACAAAAACTAGTATAATTTGAATGTTTTCTAATAGATAAACAGCAATACAGGGATAATGATATTTAATAATGAAGGGTGTCTTTTGGTCCCGTCCCCCCCGCGACAGACATTCAGATTGACTTCTACAAAGCTAGGCTTTGCAAGGAATAACTTGGTTTTGCAAGGTCCTGTTACCCATGGATCTCCTAAGATCACAGGCCTTGTAGCTTTGTCTGTGTTGCACTCAAAATCTTGTTTATGAGCAAAAGAGAACTCACCATATATAGGATCAAGAATTGACTTTCAGCCCAGTTAGTGTTTTAACAGTCTAACAGTCCAAGTTATCTCCTAGAGAAAAGTCTCTCTTTTATAATGCACCTAAAACCTTCCTAGTATCTACCCTTTTCTTTTGTGTCATGATCATCTTTCAAATGTTCCGCTGGATCCTAAGTGACCTATCTGTCCCTCTCAAGGGGAATGCAGGAAGGGCTTTGTCATGGTTTAGCCCCAGTCAGCAACTAGGCACCACACAGCTGCTCGCTCACTCCCCCCACCCCAGTAGGATGGGGGGGAATAGGAAAAACAAAACCAAGAAAACTCGTGGGTTGAGATAAGAACAGTTTAATAATTAAAATAAAATAGTAGTAACGGTAATGATAACAATAATGATTATGATAATAATACTCATGATAATGATAATATAATTTTAAAAAAAAAAAGAAAATAATGAGAGAGAGAAATGAAACCTGGGGAAAAGAGGGAAAAGAAAAAAACCCCAGAAGTGCTGCAACCGCTCACCACCCGCTGACCGACACCACCAGTCCCCAAGCCGCGATCGCTGCCTCCCCCAGCCAACTCCCCCCAGTTCATATACTGGGCATGACATCACATGATATGGAATATCCCTCTGGCCAATTCAGATCAGCTCTCTTGGATGTGCTCCCTCCCCTCCCGGCTTCTTTTGCACCTGGCAGAGCGTGGGAAGCTGGAAAAGTCCTTGACTAGTGTAAGCACTACCTAGCAACAACTAAAACATCAGTGTGTTATCACATTATTTTCATACTAAGTCCAAAACGCAGCACTCTACCAGATACAGTGAAGGAAATTAACTCCATGCCAGCTAAAACCATGGCAGGCTTACAAGATGCCAGTATCATGAAGTCTTCCCTCAGGATAATGTTCCCATTGTGGGGCTTTCTTCTTTTTGGCAGGAGGAGCAAAATGTTCCTGCTTTCTTCCTCCCATCTTGTACCCTGATTGTGTTTATTTTTATATGTTTTCTTAACACAGTCTGCTTCCTTCTCATTGGCTCCCAGCCTCAGTTGACAGAAATGGTTATCATTTTGTAAAACCTGACTGACTCAGTTTGTCAGACCGCTACCATATGTGGTATTGACTGAGCTTAAGATAAAACACATCATGCCATAGTCCCTTGACCACTAGACAAGTGTTAATGCAAGCTAAAACCAACTCAGGCTGAGACAAGCCCAGACAAATTCTGAAACCCTGCACTGTCAGGTCAATACAAAGCCTGAGGTCTTCTACTAATGGGAAAAAAAAAATCGCATTTGCTGGGTTACGTTTGTTTCCTCATCTTGGAAAATGTTGAAACTTCACATTTTTGTAGCTCTTTGGTTTTTCTTGACGTTCACTTCCCAGCAGACATTAGGAATATACCATGGCCTTACTACAACCTAGCTTGCCAAGACCTTAAATGTACAAACAGTTGTACATACTAACCTACTAATGTTCCAAATTTTAAATAATTTTTGAAGCAAGTTTTTTAACAAAGTGGCCTGTGTCACACAATCACACATAGAATCACAGAATGGTGGGGGTTGGAAGGGACCTCCGGAGATCACCTCGTCCAACCCCCCTGCTTGAGCAGGCACACCTAGAGCAGGGTGCACGGGACTGTGTCCAGGTGGGTTTTGAATATTTCCAGGCAAGGAGATTCCACAACCTCTCTGGGCAGCCTGTTCCACTGCTCTGCCACCTTCACAGTAAAGAAGTTTTTTCTCATGTTCAGGTGGAACTTCCTGTGTTCCAACTTGTGCACATTGCCCCTTGTCCTGTCAATTATGTCCTCAGTTGTATTGATACTGAATATATGTGTAAGGTGATGTTTTACAATAAAGATATTATTTGCTAGATTTTTAGTGGACCAGAAGCACCAGACATTGCATGGAATTAAGTTTATGAAATGCAGATGACTTAACATTGACTTACTAAGTACCTCAGGAAAAAATTTCTGATTTTCTTTAGTATGTACTGATTTTTTTATTTTTTGGAACATATATGATGTGTAAAAGTGATAAGGAAGTTATTCACAGAGCGGACTTTGTCTTAAAAATTTTACATTCCTGCTATACAGAAATCTATGTCTGTGCATTTGCTTAAGAGTCAGTGGAAGCACACAGGTTCTGTCCACCTCATCCTAAAATCAGATGAATCATACTGTAAGAGTGCCAGTGCTTCTCAGTTATCAGTAAAGGGAGCATAAAATGACCAGCTCACATGTAGAACATGCATATATTAATGTAATGTCTAAAGTTAGCTAAAGGGAGATATAAAAGATGAGTACAATTTCACCCTATTTATGGACTAAGATGGACAGAAATGTAAATTATGAGATGAACTTAAGAGGAATTTGCTCCTCAGGAAAGAAATATATTTTTCTTCTTATTTTTTCTTACATCACTTGTTTGATGTCCATGCCTTAAATCATCTTTTCTTTATTCTCTTTTGTATAGTACCAGATCTTTGGCAGCATTCCAGTATTCTTTAATATCTAAATCTGCAGTTCACTATATCTTGTCCTTTGTTTGACCGTTATGCTTCTTGCAGTTCCAACAAAAAGGTGCAAAAAAGTCTCTCTCTGTCTTCTGGATCAAATCCTTCCAGCATAGCCGTGGGAGAAATTTTAACTGGAATTTTAGAAAAAGGTTTCAGTGAAGTAGGCCCAAAATTGTAGAATCTGTGAAGCAGGAAACGTATCTGATTTTAAGTTTGTGAAATACCGTGCAAATTTACATGAGTCAATTCACTACTGTATTTCTCACTTTTTGTGTTTCTTAACCAAGCAATATTGCATTTGGAATTAAACAAGAGTTTTTCACATGGAGAACAATGGGTACTCACAAGACCTGATCCCTAGTTTATGGTCACTGTGAGTACTGCCAGCTGGTGACGCTTGAATTACTGTCTGCAAATGCATTGTAATTTATGGGCTAGTGAATTGACTCTTTTGTTTCTTTTTAACAACTAAAAACTAATGCTAATGTGTGAACCATGAATTTTAGCGTTACTTAGTGTACTTCAGATTCAGAAGGGAAATTGACTGGTAATTTGAATGACCTTGTCTTTACTTTGGCAACAGGAAATTTATTGAATCCCCATGTTCCAAAAAATTCAACAAATTCAGCCTCTGCTGAAGTTGTAAGATGAACCTGACAGACGTCCTTGACTCACTGTTGATCTCTACTGTGATGAGAGTATCAAGCATTCAAAACTAAACTGCTCTCTGCAGATGCCACTGTTACCAACACTGGGCGAAGGATTTTAAATCAGTGTTTTTATGTGAAGAAAATGCAGCTTCCTCAGAAAACATCCAAAATCCCAGTTGTCCACGATTACAAAGTAATCACGTTGCGCATGGCCGCAACTGCAATGCTAGCAAAAGTTGGTGCATCGGAGAGGCTGTCACTCAAATGAGCTATAATTCTTTACAGTCATCTTGTTCCCATGGCTTTTAATACTTTATTTAAAAGTCACACAGATATTGTAAGTGGTCTGCGAGTTCTTGAAACTTAATACACAGTGTATCATAAGAAAATACTGCTGAAGAAGATATGCATAAGAAAATTTGTAGCCACTGCTGCATAAAAATTCATAATTCAGATTTGTTCTTGGAGATCTGAGCCTTTTTTAATGCAATGCAGGCTACATAAAGGGGGTATACCGTCTCCATTATTACTGGTACTTCTGCATTGCTCTCTGACTTCATTCTATTCATATTATCTTCTACCGGATATGAATGTCCCTAGGTTGAATGCCCAGTTGCTCTTCTTTAACATAGTGATTATTCAGAGCAATCTTATATTTTGTCCAGGGTTTTTCAGGTTAATTAAGCAGCATGATAGTCCTTCTGTGCTGGTGAATATCAATGTAGCTAGAATGGAAAATATGTTTCTTATTGGTCTCCATTTATGATGATCTGTAATTTCTTAAATTTATTTAAAAGTGCAACAGCATTAATTGCTTCACAGGTATGGATAAAAAGTATAGAAACATCACACACATTCTCGTAATTTAACAGGATTCTGGAGTGGTAATGGACAAGTTTTCTTTCAGTTGTGGGGCCTAAGTTTAAACAGTTCCAAATTTCCTAGTAATCCCCTCTGCTACAGTTTTTTTTTAATGCTAATAGAGTTAATCGTCTCATCAGGAATGACTTTCCATAGATAACAGTTGAATTAGGAATGCATTATTATTTTGAATTTTTTTTTCCTTTCAGAAAACTATGGCTTTTTAAAATAAATACCTTAGAATCTAACAGAAAATTTATATTATTATATCCAGCAAGGAGCCTGAACTTAGAAAACAATCAAAGATGTTTTAAAAGATTTACCAGTATTGATTCAGAGAATTATTTTTAAGGGTCTTCTTTAGTCATAGTGTTTCTGTACCTTGGTCATGTGTCTAGTCTGATCCATGCTTGCATAATTTCAAGATGACTGCATTATGTGTCATGTTTCGTGAATTTGCATTGACATATTTGCCAGCTCTGTATCAAAGGAGAATGAAAAAAGAAAGTAAATCAATGGAAATATAATTTCATTCTGAACATGAAACAAACAAGTAACATTTATTTTGTGAAAATCACCATATGCAGCTGTTCAAAGATGAATAGGAATAGAATAGAATAGGAATAGAATAGAATAGAATAGAATAGAATAGAATAGAATAGAATAGAATAGAATAGAATAGAATAGAATAGAATAATTTAGGTTGGAAAAGACCCTTAAGATCGTCAAGTCCAACCATTAGCCTAGCACTGCCAAGTCCACCACTGAACCATGACCCTAAGCACCACATCTACATGTCTTTTAAATACCTCCAGGCAACCGGTGACTCAACCACTTCCCTGGGCAGCCTGATCCAATGCTTGACAACCCTTTTGGTAAAGAAATTTTTCACAATATCTGATCTAAACCTCCCCTGGTGCAATCTGAGAACATTTCCTCTTGTCCTATCGCTTGTTACTTGGGAGAAGAGACTGACACCCACCTCGCTACAATCTCCTTTCGGATAGTTGTAGAGAGCAAGAAGGTCTCCCCTGAGCCTCCTTTTCTCCAGGCTAAACAAGCCCAGTTCCCTCAGCTGCTCTTCATAAGAATCGAGCTCTAGACCCTTCACCAGCTTCATTGCCCTTCTTTGGACACAGATAATGAATAGAATAGAATAGAATAGAATAGAATAGAATAGAATAGAATAGAATAGAATAGAATAGAATAGAATAGAATAGAATAGAATAGAATAGAATAGAATAGAATAGAATAGAATAGAATAGAATAGAATAGAATAGAATAGAATAGAATAGAATAGAATAGAATAGAATAGAATAGAATAGAATAGAATAGAATAGAATAGAATAGAATAGAATAGAATAGAATAGAATAGAATAGAATAGAATAGAATAGAATAGAATAGAATAGAATAGAATAGAATAGAATAGAATAGAATAGAATAGAATAGAATAGAATAGAATAGAATAGAATAGAATAGAATAGAATAGAATAGAATAGAATAGAATAGAATAGAATAGAATAGAATAGAATAGAATAGAATAGAATAGAATAGAATAGAATAGAATAGAATAGAATAGAATAGAATAGAATAGAATAGAATAGAATAGAATAGAATAGAATAGAATAGAATAGAATAGAATAGAATAGAATAGAATAGAATAGAATAGAATAGAATAGAATAGAATAGAATAGAATAGAATAGAATAGAATAGAATAGATTAGAACAGGACTATTTCAGCTGGAAGGGACCTGCAATGATCATCTAGTCCAACTGCCTGACCAGTTCAGGGCTGACCAAAAGCTAAAGCATGTTGCTAAGGGCATTGTCTAAATGTATCTTAAATACTGACAGGCTTGGGGTGTCGACCACCTTTCTAGGAAGCCTGTTCCAGTGTTTGACCACCCTCTCGGTAAAGAAATTGTTCCTAATGTCCAGTCTGAACCTCCCCTGGTGCAGCTTTGAACCATTCCCAGACACCCTGTCACTGGATGCCCAGGAGAAGAGCTCAGCACCTCCCTCTCCACTTCCCCTCCCCAGGAAGCTGTAGAGAACAATGAGGTTGCCCCTTATCCTCCTCTTCTCCAAGCTAGACAAGCCCAAAGTCTTCAGGTGCTCCTCACAGGACATTCCCTTCACCAGTTTTGTTGCCTTCTGGACACGTTCAAGGACCTTCACATCCTTCTGAAATTGTGGGGCCCAGAACTGCACACAGTATTCAAGATGAGACCGCACCAACCCTGATACAGCAGGATAATCACCTCTTTCAACCAGCTGGTTATGCTGTGTTTGATGCACCCCAGATGTGGTTTGCCCTCTTGGCTGCCAGGGCACACTGCTGACTGATACTGAGCCTGCTGGAGACCAGCATCCCCAGATCCCTTTCTGCAGGGCTGCTCTCCAGCCACTCTTCTCCCAAATTATGCTTATATTAATGGACAGAGTAAAACTTTGTAAGAAAATGGCAATTGATGTTTGAAGCAGTCAGGTTGTTGTCTTGGTGAGAGATATTCACAGGTCTGAGAACTCTTAACTTAGCTAAATGTTGATACGACAGTATCTTGCCAGAGAGAGATTATCTGTTGGATAATATTTTGGGTAAACAGTCACGAAGTATAGAACTATTAAAAGTGGTTAAGCCCAGGAAGAAGGCTAGAACTGAATCCTGTGTTTCATAATTTGTTCATCTATTTTTAACAATTCTTTATAATGTAAGTACTATGTGTGTGGTCATGAAAGGGACCTGCTCAGAAGTACAAACCAGAAAGGAATTATGTTGGTCTGAGGTATATATATGGTGTCCTATTTCTTGTTTCTTTGTCATTCTTTTGTTAGTGATTTTGAAAAACTGCACATTAAAATAATTCTTTTATGTACATAATTTCAGTGTGGTGTTGAAGTGAACTCAGCTGAAATGTTGAATCATCATGGCCAACAGGCTGCACTTCACACCCATTTAGGCTGATATTGACTGCTAATAGTGTAGAGCCAGATTTGGAACCTGGTGGGCAGACCTTACCTATCATCTTATGTTTTCTTTGATCTTTCTTCGTATTTCTATATGCCCTGGTGGCACATACAACAAATTGTAGAACTGGTTCTCCATCTCGGGTATACTACTGCAATCATTCATACTATTTATATGTCCTTTAACTAGTTCGTCAAAGAAGAGCAGCTGAATGAAGTAGTTTGTTGAAGAAAGTATCAATATCTTACCTCTAAATACTGGATAATGCTGAAGAAAGGGAAATGTGATTGATTGATGCACATGTGTTTTGGAAAAAAATTGCTGGAAAAAGCAACGTCATAACAGCCTCCCCTTATATTAATGAAACTTCTTAGTTTCAAGCCAAGAATGCTGAGATCTAGTCTTCAGTATTACTTACCTCAGAATATAAGCGTTCTATGTTTCCAATATGATGCATTCCTCAAAAACAAGGTGGTCATATTGTAGTTTATGTGGTCTGAAGGTGATACTTACTTAGACCGGATGATATTCATCTAAAGTCACCTCAGAATACCAGCAAAATTTTCACAAGAAAGAAAGAAAAGGTTGCTCTTCTGTCTAGACAGAGACAGAAAAATCCTTTTCTCATTTTAACTGATAATTGATCCTTTAAAGCAAGATTTGAGTGATCAAATGGCAAGAAGAACAACAGTATTCTTGCCAGATTCTGAAACTGCAACATAGTCAGAATTCACTCAGTCAGCTACAGTTGCAAATGTCATCTCAACTCCATTTTCTGCTTGCTTCTTCCAAGTCCCACAGCCTTGCAGCAGGATGCTGGATATTCCTGTGAGCTCTGCTGAAAGTGGAACATTTTTCTCAATACCAGGTGCTAGGCTGTTGTCAGTTATGCTGCTAGGTGTTTGCCATTCTTGCTCATGTCACTGAGCATAGTGCTGTAAGAAGAGGCTAGATTTTGATCACAGGGTTTGTTTCAGAAATGAATATGTGACAGGGGTGGGTAGCTGTGAGAAACTGGCAGGGGTCTGCTGTAGCTCAACAGTTCACTGCTTACACAAACTGCTGACATATGTGTGTGTATATGTATATCTAGACAAAGAGAGAAAAAGAAATTCTCAGGATTTTATACAAGTTTTTATTTAAAAGCTAATTTTGGGTTGTATCCAGATTATTGCTGTGTATATTAAGAGGTTTGTCAAAGGCCTATGAAGCATCTAAAGAAACCCAAAATGTTGTTACTGAAAGCTCTTCGGACACAAGATGGGGTAGCGCTATAGGGATTCATGTCATATACTGCAGGGGAGGAGGAGGCTGTTCCTACTAGCAGCAAAGCAGAAGCACTAGAGACTTGATAGAGTAATTTCTAGCTAGGACTTTCTAAGTCCTGCTTAGTCACTAACTTGGAGAATGACTTCAGGCAAATAATTTCAAAAACTATTGAAAAAAAAAAAGAATATTCCAACATACATAATCAGACACAGGCATCAACTTTTGCCCTGTTAGGAAAGGGAGCTGTCAATGAAAAGGAAAAGAGTGAAGCTGGGAGACACTAAGAAGAGTGCTGCCTGAGGACACTAAAGCACAGAGCCCCCAGTACAAGATGAGTAATATCTCATGCTTTGTAAATCACTGAAGCTGCTGTGCTCACTTCTGACTTGTGACGGTTGGCATAAAGTAATCAATAAATGGAATTTTGAATAGTAAGTCTTTTGTTATGGACACAACAGTTTTTCACCTATTTATTCAGGGGAACTGTATTACCCAAAAGAATTTTTTAAGTATTTCTATTGAAAAAGATGTTGAGATGTTCCTGCTGAGATTAATTCTTTGTACCTCATGAAGGATTTGTAAGAATTGTCTAGGTGTCCTTTAACACACAAAATATGTATGATTATCCTTTTGATGTGATCACTGTGCCCCTTCTCCCTTTTGAAGACTATTCAGGGAGCAAATTTCTTGTCTTGGAGACAATTGTTGTGTGAACTGAACAGAAAGACCCTTTGACAGGGCAGTCTTATTTAAAATGTTAATAATTAGTTTAACTGGAGGGATATGATGCTTTTTTTGTCATATGGCTCACATGTTTCTCTTAGGTTATGTGTTAAAAAGCTCTGCACACACAGAAGGGAGCACAGAGAGACAGCTGCTGGCAGGGGTACCTGAATTACGGACTTGGAGGACACCCTGACCAGGCCCTTGCCAGGGCATCCCAGGAGAGCGTCAGCCATGGGCCAGGGTGACACCCATCAAGATGAGTCTCTGGAGCACCTTTCAGACAGATGGGGTCACTGCATAGGGGTGTGGGACACATTATGAGGTGCCAGGGAAAGAGCATTTTGGGATTGTGTGAGACTTACAACGGGATGTTTAGGGAAGGAAAAAAGGTGGGGCAGGAGATGAATCTAAGTGATTTGGGGAGGACCTATCACAAGGAAATAGAAGGATAAGGAGATCAAAGGGGCCAGTTGCAGGTAAATAAGGTTTGTATGCTTGTCTGGTCATGCCCTATGCCTGATCAGCGCAGTCTGTCCTATCTTCTTATCAAAGTCCATTTTCTAACCCTTCTCCTGGGTGAGGGGCTCTCTGTTCTGTGGATGTATGAGGGTCTAAGTGCCAGCCACTGCAGTGGGAGGGCCTGTGTTGTTTGCGGTGCCAGCAGCTGGAGGGAGTGCGGGTGTGCAAGTGAGTGTGTAAGCACAAGTGAAGAGCAAGCTGGACTAGCCAGTGAGTGGGTGCAATGGCTGGGGAGTCAGATGTGCCTCTAAGGGTGAGACCAAGGAGGAGCTGGGTACTGGGGAACAGGGGAGTCCCAGCCATCGGGCTCTGTGTGTGTGTGTGTATGCGTGTGTATCTGTGAGTGAGGTACCAGCAGCAGGAGTGGGACTGTGGCCTCAGGGGCTCAGATGTCCAGGTGCCAGCAACTGGGGAGACTGGGATCTAGGGGCAGCTACTGGGCAGACTGAGTGTCTGAGCCCAGCTGCTGGAGGGACCCATATTGGACATATGTATATATACATGTTTCACACCAAGAGACCTTCATCCTGCTCAGCCAGAAAGGCGAACAGGATGAAGCTATTGGTGCTGTTTGTGTGAGTGCTCTGTGTGTCTGTCTATTGATCTCTGGGGCCAGCCATGTATATATGCAGTGTATGTGTGCTGTGTGTTTGTGTGCCACAACACTAGGAATATATTCTCCACCTGGCTGCTGGTTGGATCTGGGGACATGGATCTGCAGCAGCCTCACCTCCGTTAGGCAACTGGATTTGCTGCGGCCACCCCAAACCCCCTGCATTTCTTATTCATAATTTGTTCTGTCTTCTGATCAAATGGGTTTTATATTTTAATCAGAGAACAATGAGTGATCACACATCACACTGGTGACAAAGCTGTTTCAGGGACTGTGCTGTCAAATTTACGTTTTGCACTCTGGCATAGGGACATTGTATTATACATTAGAGTTGAAGACATGCCCTATAAATTGCTAAGAATTCTGTTTACTGCTTTCTATGCCTAATGAGCTATACTTTCAGTCTTATCACCTTCTGCTGTTATCACATCAATCTTTACAAACTAACTAAGCATAAGGCAGGGTAGACCTAGAAGGCTGTCCATTAATTTGTTACATTTGACTACCATTTCCTTTAAACTGTGTGGTCTGTCTGCTGGAAATCTGCAGTAATAGTCTGTCTCTGTTAGGTGCTAGCTAGTACTATGCCATAAATGTTTATCAGCCAAAGATCAGCCAGGTGATATTTAAGATACTAGAAGAGGAACGCTTTCTTATGCCTGCAGCAGATAAACATTTGATGCCTTAATATCCCTAATACTGTGGTGCAATTTCTTAACCACAATCTTATATTTCTCCACAAATAAAATACTTCACATATTTTTAAGAATGTATATATCAGTGATGAATAACAATTCTGAACTCATGATTATGTTTTGCATTATAACATGAGATGTTAATGTTGTACATAGTGTGCTTCCTTACCTAGAAGGACATTCACTTTCCTCTACAAGTGTCAGATTATCAGATGATCAGCAACTCATCCCTTGTTTCTGGAAGAATAGAACAAAAGCCTGTTGAATATCTTGACTTGTATTCTTTTTGCATGAGACAAGCAGCTACCGAAAGAGTTCAAATACACCAGGAGTGCAAGCAGTCATCACTGATGACTCTGTGTTGAAAAGAGAGGACAGAGAATCCACCAGATACTTATGAGATATTAGTAAGGGATGATGCACACTGAAATTAGTTGCATGACATTCACGTGGAACTATGCACTTTCAGAAGCCTCAGTTGTCTTGAAGGGAGGCAGAAGACAAAAGCCCACATAATCATCTTAGAGTCATTCTAATAGCAATGAAAAGGCAGAAGATACCAGAGGGAACCACTGTTTGCATGGCTGGTATGAAAAGGAAGGTTTCGGTTTGTAGAACATTTATCCTAAGAGATGGTTGAAATTATAAATACTGCAGCTTACTTCTCACAGAAAAAAAGGTGATAATCTTCTCAAATGGAGATTAGCTGGAGCAACTATGATGCTATTAACACAAAAATAAAAAAGGAAACTTAATAAGAATGCAAATGTGGTCTAAACACAAACTCAGGATATTGTTATCAAGGTCAACAGATGTGGAAAGAATATATTTTTCAATTGCTATATGCTACTGCTTGAAGGCAATAAGCAAGAGGAATTGGAAATTCTCATTGATTAGAAGAAATTTGATATAACTGGTATTCCCAAAAGCTGATGAGTTGATTTGCATGATTAGAACATTCAAATCAGTGGTTATTACCCACTTTAGGAAAATAAAATCGCAAAAGAGGTAATAAGGTATACTGAAGAAGCATCACTGTGCTAACTAGCATCGTCTAGAAGACTGAAAAATGGCATAAATGAGAAGAAAAATAGGTTATTGTCAGTGATGCTGTAATCATTAGAGACATATTAGAGGCCTCATAGAGCACTTAAAAAAGCATATTTTAGTTCTTTTAAACATTATAGAAGACTGTTTTCTAATGTGAAACATTCTGCCACCAATATTCTGTTTCTCTATTTTCATCATTGTTACAGCAGATAAAGATGAATTAATCACCTGGGCTGAATCAAGACTAGTCATTGTGATTATATACAGCCTGGCAAACAAATGGATCTTTTCCATTAATCAGAAATAACTGATGAAAATTTACTAGAGGACCAAAATTATTTGATCCCACTCACTGGTTAAGTGAAAGTTAGAAATAAAATAAACAATGCATGAAATAATAAATAGATACCAAAACCTGCCAGTTAAAATTTTTGGAAAAAAGAAGATGAAGGAAACTAACAACTTTGGGAAAACATCCATGATGGCTGTGCTAATATTAATAGAGTAATTTTTTAAGGATATGAACAAATACTCAAGCAGTATGAATATGCCCCACTGCTAACTGGTGATTGTCACTGAATATTTCTCTCCTACATTACATTTTGAAAAAAGTGCAATAAAGAGCTTATTTCATGGGAGGGTGATAAAGTATTTTCCATTAGTAAGCAAAAAGGTTAAAACCATGTGCTGTGACAGACAATTCTGAATTCACCAGGTCTGGATAGAATTTCAGAAGGCATAGTTGAAGGAATGTTTGACCAGCTCATGTGCATTCTTAAGAATCTTGGAATAGTGGATAAATTCCAGAAGACTAAAAAATGGGTATCTTGTGACATGACTGAATAAGATACTTTGTCTTTGAAAGAAAAATTAATGAAGAGCTGCTTTAATGGTGAATTATTTAAAAATTAAGTAATGTATGTCATTATGAATTCATAGAAAGTAAGTCATGTCAAACCAATTTGATTTCATTTCTTAAGACTACAGATTTGATTGCTAAAAGTAACTTCTTGGATGTAACATACTTTCATTTTTATAAGGCATTTGACTGTGTCTTGCATCACATCTTGATTACAAAATCGGCACTGCACAATATTGACAAAGTATACATTTGGTGGACTAATGAACTGGCTCATGAATAACCTCTGAATAAGTAGTTATCAACAGAAAATCAGCTCTCCATGAGGGGTTGTGCAAGGGTTGGGAGTGGGTCCAGCACTAGGGGACATTTTAATCACTCCTTTGAAACTGAAGATTTGTCAGTGTGTTAAATAATGACAGCTAAGAATTATACTGTTTGAGATAAATTTCTTGGTAGGATAGATTCCATCAAACAAAATATATTTAAATGCAACCAAGTGCGAAAGCTATAAATATGTGTGTGTATGTATGAATGTGTAAGACAGTTCAAATTACATGCAGTTAACACATACCCAAACTTTCTAGTATTTACCCCTTTCTGTGACATCATGCTCAACCTTCTACTGTCCCTCTGGGTCTTACAATCCAGGCCAAGGGTGTACAGCAAGTCATCAGCTTCACAAATCCCTCACTGGGAGGAGTGTGATGATGGTGAAGTCTTCTGCCTCACTGTAGGACCCACTTGGCTTCACTTTTATGTGTTTGCTAAAACAGTCTGTGTCTGGCTCTTTCTTCATTGGTCTGCAAGTCGATGTTACATCCAAATTTACAGTATTTGATGTGATTTACATGTGTTAGATACTTTATTTTTTGGTCTGTCACCCCTAAAACTGCTTTTGCCCAGCTCTGAAGATTACTGCATTACTCTGATGACCAGTAACTGATGACCATTGCTCCTTATTGTCATGTGGCCTCTGGTGTCTCCTGTGCCTGTACTTTCAAGGCTTCCACTATCATCATGTGTCTGTGCTCCTCTACTCAGCGTTTCACTCCAGGGTCATAGGCAAGTCATTGCACATAGCATAGGTACATGTTCTGACTATTTAATAGTTGCGAAATATATATAACGATAGGAGATATTTGTATGACTGTATGAAACTCAGCAAAAGCTAAAACAAAGTAGGTAGTAGTTACCTGGTCATTGGGTAATTTCTATTACATGCTGAAACAAATCTCTAGGCAGGCCAAGACTAGTCCAAAGCTTGACCCATCCTGATGCCTGTGTTACTAACTTAATGCTAAGCCTGTGGTCTGTTAAAAGCAATGGCAACTCTGTGTTAGCTGGGCTACAAGGCTAAAATACTGTGCTAGAAATTATAAGGGAAAATTGCTTACAATTCAATATTATGGTTTATATTCAGTATGATTTCCATATTTCACATTAGGTTCTGTTTGACTGAGTTTAATAATGTTTATTTTTAAAGTAAATTACATAGTTTGTTTCTTCAATAGGAAGAGCAAATTTAATGGAGAGGTTTTGCTTCGTGATAGATTGTTGCCTTTTGTATTGGAATGCTTTCTTCTGCAAAAAGCAAGCAAGCAACCAAACAAAAATGCTATAAGATTTTTTGAATGCATTGTCTAATATTGCCATGGCAACATTAAAAACCCCCTGTTAATTTTAGTTCTGTGAAAACAGAAAAAAGCAATGTTGCTATCTAATGACTTGACTGAAGTCAGTATACCATGATTTTAAATCATCTAAAGAGAAAATTATGGTGAAACATCTTACAGTCAGTTTCTGTGATTTACATGGGTGTTATTGAAAGAGAGAAAATCCAAACATCAACTTTTTTTGGCACAGAGGCAACACATCTTAACAATGTATACTCTGGTTTGTGTCTGTGTGCAGTCAAGGTGTTGGGTTTGACTGTTACTTCTTCGGGATGTGATAGCCTCAGCTATCTGACCTAGCTATTCTGCAGTATCTCAGTAGATGAGCAATAGTTAAATATTCTCAGGTTTGAGTAGTGGAAGAACAGTGTCTGAAAATGTTCCTTAATTCTGGATGTCATTCTCCCTTTCGGTGTCAGTTGTGTGAACTTAATTTGTCTCAAGCATTGCTGCGTGAAGAGGCAGTATGTCAATTATTGCTTTTAAACTGTATACTTGATGCATTCCACTTCTAAAAGTTGTTATAGTACAAGCATCTTTTGGAGGATCAGGGACAGATGCTTATCTCTGAGTAGTAACAAACCAAGCTTTCAGCAGCAGTTCTAGGAATGAAATAACCATTAAGGACCATATTTAAACACTACCCAACTGTGTAAAACAAATGATAAAACTGGCCAAATTTAAAAAAAAAAAGAGAAACTACATTTTATTAATGTATTTATTGAGATAAAATAAACAAAAAAACCCCAACATAGAATTAGCATTCTTTTTCTGTTCAATTATATGTCTTGAAAGAAGAACCCTTTTTGTTTTATTATGCATTCAGATTCTATGCACTTAAATTTACAGATTGCTTTATTCACTGTGTACAGGGTCAGTACAGGGAAAAAGACAGAAGAATTCCATTTTCATGCCGTTTTTACTGAAGAATAAGGTCCTTAAGCTGAGATGCCATCCCTATAATTTTTAAATGTCTCTGGATATTCTCTTAGGAGGTTTTAACTGTTTTATTTATCCTAATCCCCTGTCACATAATAAATCAGACCATGTAATTTTGTCTTGTCATTCAGAAATCGTTTCTCTGGTGTATGTATTAAATGATCATCAGTCACTACTTTTCATTCTTTTTTTCTGTCGGTGAACCTCTTTTTTTCTACAGCTCACATTCTTTTTCATTGCTAATATTCATCAGAGATACTCAGGGACATAATTCTCTCTACATGTTGCAGTAGTCATGGGAATTAAATGGCTATATACATTTCCATGTTCAATAGCAGCAGCAGCATCATTAGAATCCCAGATCTCCATCATGAGACTTTTTGGTTTAACTGATCCAGTTGTTCATTATTCTTGCTTTGTTTCTGCCATAGTGTGCCACCTCATTTTCCTGCACAACAACCGAGCTGTCAGCATATACTTTTAAACATGACAGGACTCAGTGTAGCAATATCCTTTAAAATGGTTGTTGACATCTGAGTAACAAAACTCCTTGCTGTAGACTGGTGCTTGTCAGTCAGAAGCACTGGAAGTATTATCATTATCTTCATTTCACGTATTCTTGCTGCTGGCTCCACACAGTGATTTGTGAAATCTAGCATAACTTCAGAAATCAACAAGTTCTGACTTTTGCTGTCACTGGTGCAGTAGATCAGTTTAATGTAATTGGCTTTAACCAATTAACCACCTCCTGCCACTTAGGAACAGAGATGCAAATTTAGCACTATCAATTTTTGCCAGGTCGTATCAGTGACTATTTGGCGCAGCTTTTCCAGTTTCCCAAACACAAACTGTGTTATTTGATTTGCTTCATTATAAATGTAACAAGCTCTCCTGAGGTGATCAGCCAATCACTGCTGGTATCTATGCTCGTCAAGTCATAAAACTAATTAATGGACACATTTAGCTTAGTTGATGACAGGATTGACTATTTATTTTGGTGCCTCATTTAGCCAAACACTGAAAAGAGAGAAGTTTCTACAGATCAGATATAGAAATTAAGTATGTTGCTTCATGTTTAAGAATAGGGCTATTGAGAATTAATTTACTCAAGTTCTGTAAAATAAATTCCATTTTCTGTAGTAAAAAACCCTGTGTTTTCATTATTTTAAATAGCCTTTTCTTTTTACTTCTGGAAAATAAATGGGGTCACGCTGTCATGTTTTTTATAGTTTCTAGTATAAGATGGAGTTATTGTTCACTGCACTGCAGTTTGTCCTTCTGACACTCATTTGCTGATGTGCCTACTCATTTGCTGTTTCTCAGCCTTAGGAACATGTGAAGACCTGCCAGCATTACTGGAAAGACTGGCAAAATGAGTAAGACTCTGGTGGCCATTAAAGGTAACAATACCCTGAGGTGAGTATACCTGGAACCTTCTTGCAAAGGACAAAATTCTCCCCCTCTCACTCTTCCCTTGGGAGCCCAAGCAGCCCATTTGCAATCGTCCCATTTTAAATTTCTACTTACGTAAAGTCATTGCATTCTAGTGTGAATGGATCTTTACCACTGCTTGAAAAAAGTGGGGGCAGGGAACTCACACTTTGTGGTAGGAATATTAAAAGCACGAGGCATTAGATAAGTATGCTTCCAAGTTTTCAAACCTGCCCAGGCTGGATGTTTTAAGCAATTGAATAGTACCATGTGCATATAGGAAAGTCAGTTTTCCTTTCTGATTTAGCAAAAGTTTCTTGGAACAATGGAGGCACTTTTCTTTTTAGAACAAGAAATACAGTAGGTTTAGTTACTTTCTGAATGTCTGAACAAACCAAGGAAAAAAATTATTCAGTTACCATGCTCCAGTATGTTTCTTGCTTACAGAGTATAATATTTTTTGTGGTGTTGTTTTCACAGAAATAAAAGTCAGCCTGTGAATTGCGTGCAAAGGTGTAACTGCTGTGCAATTAATATTGGCTGTATCTATACTACCTTCATTAAGCTCACCAGGCATCCCACTGTTTTTTGCTCGACTGAAATAACCTCTTCTGGCAAGCCTGCTTTGCCTGCACCACTCCTGCCTGCTTTGACTTCTCAGCATCTACTCTTCCATCCTGGGCACTGCCTTAAGAGGTGGCCTCATATTGTGTCTTTTGGGTTGTATCGCTGCAAGCTTGTACTTTAGAGCATGCTCTTACAGATAGCAATGAAGACTCTCAATACCTGGTGTAGCTCTGGATGCTTTTGTGGCCCAGAGTTTTCGAGAGGCTTGTATGCTTGTTCTGGTTTTGGCTGGGGCAGAGTTAATTTTCTTCACAGTAGCTAGTATGGGGCTGTGTTTTGGATCTGTGCTGAAAACAGTGTTGATAATACAGGGATGCTTTCGTTATTGCTGAGCAGTGCTTACACAGAGTCAAGGCCTTTTCTGTTTCTCACCCCACCCCACCAGCGAGTAGGCACAACTGACCAAAGCGATTTTCCATATCATATGGTGTCATGCTCAGCATATAAAGCTGAGGTAAGAAAGAAGGAAGGGGGGGACATTCGGAGTTACAGTGTTTTGTCTTCCCAAGTAACTGTTAGGCATGATGGGGCCCTGCTTTCCTGGAGTTGGCTGAACACCTGCCTGCCCATGGGAAGGAGTGAATGAATTCTTTGTTTTGCTTTGCTTGTGCGCGGCTTTTGCTTTACCTGTTAAACTGTCTTTATCTCAACCCATGAGTGTTCTCACATTCACTCTTCTGATTCTCTCCCCCATCCCACTGCGGGGAGTGAGCGAGTGGCTGCGTGGGGCTTAGTTGCCACCTGGGGTTAAACCACGACAATGCTTTTCTGCTGTTGAACTGGGCTCACCAAGGACACAGGTGATCAGAGATTGTTCAGAATAGAAAGCCCTTACATAGATTTTGGAAGACTACACTTTTTTGTCTTCCTGCATTGGGATTTCTTCTTTGTTTGGATGCAGAGACAAAACACCTTCCACAGGTTAGTACCGCAGCCTAAATGGGTTAGGGTTTTAGAGACTGTCTGAGCATCTCATAGCTTTAAAAGCAAACTGCAATATGGCATTTTAGTTTTCTTTCTTGGATCACTTGTGTCAGGCTTTATGGATCATCAGTGTTACAAATAAATTCCCAATGGATTTTTGTGTACATTCCTCACTCAAAGTTTTATTTACAGAACTTCTTCCATTTTTGTTTTAGCTGTGATGTGTAAGTCTTTACTTTTATAGACCTTAACGTGCAGAAGTTTACAAAAGGTTATGGAAAACTTGGAGCCAATATGGTATTTTTGCCACCATCTTGCGTTACTCATGTCTGAGCCTGAAAACCAACAGCAGTGCAATTCTCTGATGTTGCCAGAGGAACTACAACTCTTTCAAATTGCCTAAAGGTAGCAATTATAATTGTCCTGTCCTTTTCCAAACCACAAATACAAATGTCTTATGTATCTTTTATATACAAAAAGCCACTGTAGATATGGACATATACAAAAACCCTGTGAACCACAGCAAGCTAGGCAGGCACTCTACAGCAAAAATCTGTTGTTCTTTGGCTGTCTAAGCAGCATTCTGCTGATTCGGAAGCAACTTCAATAAATTAGAATTTACATATTGATTTAGCTAATATGTAAATAATAGTTTATGTTGGCTGTTATGCAACTTACTAATAAATTTACTTTAAATACTTCTCAATCTCTGTTGAACACGTAGTATTCGAATTCTTTGTTTTTATTATTATGACATTTGTGTACACGTTCTGTTCATTTTAGAGAGCTCTTTTGTAACAAAAATGTTAAAAATAATTTCCAGCTTCTCTGTAAGAGGCATTGGGGCAATGTGATCACAGCCTTGCAGATTTAAATTAGGATTGAAAGGTAAAACCAAGAATTAGTTTACCTTTTTGGAATACTAATACTAATACTGCTACTACTACTAATAATAGCATATGGCGGATCCCATTCCTCCTTTACTCTCTGTTGTTTTTTGCCTCCCCCCACATCTCCCACAAGAAGTTTCCTTTTCTTCAAATGCATGGAAAGCAAAATCAGATGTCTGAGCACCTGCATTCCAACTGAGGGAGCAGAAGCCTCTCTTGAAGAAAGAAAGGAAAAGAACAGAGAAAAATAACCATTTTTATCCCCCCTTTTTTTTTCAGATTGATTACTATTTTCACTTACAAGGCTCACATAACAATCTTAGTTTAAACTTTGATTCTTCTGGTCAGACTATTTTATTATCTTCATATTGTTTTGCCTTTATCTCATGATCCCAGCTCTCCCAGATCTTAAGGGATTGAAGAGTTATAGTCAATACAATTTAAATAACAAAAAATTACTTTTAGAAATGGTTTGAATTAATTTTCTCTCCCTAGTAATATCTTGATTTCAAGCACAATAGAGGAGACGGGAGGCAAGACTGGATGCACATGGCTCCGTGTGTCACTGGAATGTGAAGATTTTGCTTTTCCAATGGAAGAAAATTGATGATGTAAGATACAAGATATTAAAACCAAAGTACTTAAAGATTAAAGCTTCTTGCAAATGTAAAACTAAACTAGGTCATGGGACTATTTATTAAGAAAGCAGAATTTTTATACTTGGGAAAAGTAGCTTGGTCATAGATGAATTAATGAGTGAGCGTAAATGACCAAATGATACAGTTTTATCCATACCTTTTTTGCGGACATCATTAACACACACACACACACACAAAAGATAACAGGTGCTGAAAATGTTTTCCATATTTACTGTTTTTTGGTGAAGCATGAACAAAAAAATTAAGTATGAAATGAAGGATTCATCCAGTTATTTTGAGGAATGTCTATGTATTCCTGCATCTCCCTGGAGGAGCAATGAACTTGCTCAAAAATAAGAGATATTGAATGGTGCAGAATAACTATGAAAAATTGCCTCTGTTTCTGACTGGGAGGAGATGAGCTATCAAAGCGAAAAGTGCTGCTCCTGTGCTGTCTCTGGCCTGCAGCATTCCTGATGTCTGCCCAGAATACTGACAGGTGACAGGAGACTCTGATTGCTTGTTCTTGATTAGCTTGCTTACAGAAGATTAGGTGCTGGCAGTAGTTGACGAAGTTGCTGGTGTCTGCTAAAGATTTATTTAGTCCTAGACAGACTCCTGCATGTTTTAGGATGAGTGATCAATTTTGTGTCAAAGGAGGCGTTGGTCATCTGCCTAGTGGGAAGCTCAGCTCTTTATTCTCATATTGCCGTAGAAGATGACTAGCGTCCTAAGGGCTAGTGTTGGCAATTTCTGTAACTGTTAATTTGAATGAGCTGAATATTTGGAAATAATCCCACCACATCCCATGCTCGGGTTGTTTTTATTGGACACTTATAAAGCTGTACTATTAATTTGAATTTGTTAATCTTGGGATGAGATTTGACAATGGTGTAAATATAATTAAAGTACACTGATAGTATTTCACGGAAATGTTCACCATTTCAGTCTTCCTTCCTCATTTTGATGCAGAATTGATCATTATTACTACACAGTAATTTCTTCTGAGTATATCAATATTAAAAGGAATAATAATTTAATGAGAATATGCATACTGAAGATACAGACTATTTTCCAGTAGTATAATCTCTCTGTCATTTCATTTTATCAGCCTCTTGAGCAATGCTATGTGACAATATATTGCTTGAAAGGTGATTTAGTATTAACTCGAAATGCTACATATTGCTGGTAACATACTTAGTATTTTGTGCACATAGTGGACTTGTGTAAACCTCAGGTTTAAAGATACCGAGTTGGCTCTATACGTGACAAGCATACAGAAGAACCCCTGTTGGCTCAGTATGAGACTGATCAGGTCTAAAGCAGGATATACATGTGTTCGGGGCACTGTACCTGCTCTCTGTTTTCAGAAGATAGCTAGGGTACTGATGATTCCTGCATTACAGTGTGTCATAAATATGATTGTAAGTTTTGATGGAAGCAGCAGCTGAGGACCATCATGTGATTGGTACTCAACTACATGGGACAATGTGTCCACATAATGCATTTGACATTACAAGCAATCAGCTTGGAGTTAAGAAATGGCTTAGGTATGTTGTTGACTGGAGAGCTAGCCAAATCAGTGGTAATGAGACATTTCATCATTTGGATTATCATGTTTTTCTTATTAGAAAGAACAGTAAAAGCACTAACTGTGATTTAGCTGGAACTCACTGATTTTTCTTTCACTGCTGATGAATTCCACACAATTTTTGTACTCTCTGTTATCTTCCTGATAATGGAAAGGAAAGGCTCTCTTTTTCCTCAGTATATAACTTGCATGGACTGTATATGTCACTATAATTACAGAACTTTTGAGCTGCTGGTTTAGATCTAACAGGTGATGACAGCTGCAGATCTGATAAAAGACTGACGCATTAGGTTGGGTCACACTGGTTCAAGGTCTGGCAGAGCTTTTCTGTCTAGATAGAGGAAAACCTTTTCTGAATATTTTTTGTCTGTCCTTGAGACCATGGAGGGTGTGTAGTGGGATCAAGAAACATGGGCTCACAGAGAACTAAAGAATTATTATCTAAATTTGTAGAACTGCCAAATTCCTAAATGTCCTGATTTCCATTGCTGTTTTTATTATGTATAAATACATAAATAAAGCAAGCCATTCCTGTTTTCCCTTTTCCCCTCAAAAAAAGAGCTGTAGTTGTGTTGGGAAATTGAACCTAAACTACATGGCATAAATGTCTGGCAAAAAGGCTATCACTGCATGGGATTCAGTTTGAGTTTAAAACATAGTTGTCTACCAGTGGCCAGATTCCAATGAGTCCATGAAGATATATTCAATATCATTAATGAAACCCAGAGAGAAATTTGGCCCTGTTCAGGGTAGTCACCTAGTGGCTCATCACCTGAATCACACTCTACATTCCATTAACTATATTTTCTCAATATCTATTAATTGTAACAGGGGCTTAGACAGCTCTTGTGCCTTCAGAAAATCAATGGAGTTGTTTAAGTTATGAACTAAATCTTATCCGGTATGTTGAGGATCTATTATCTTCACTAGTTGTCAGTGTGGCTGTCAAAAGAGAAAAGCATACTTAACTCATACAATTACTCCTATACAGATGCTGTGGTCAGGTCTCATAAATCTCTTGAAAGGTAATCCTCTTCAGTTTGCATTTCCTTCTAAACATATTTCTCCTCCTGGAGAGGGACCCCACATTACCTCAGCTCCTCTTTTAAGAAGTTAGATGTAGAACTGGCTTGTTGCATTCATCACATCGGGAGTATCAGAGCCTCAACTTCCACTTTCCAGCCTTGGGAAACTCTGAGAGTTTGTGCATAGATTGTTTCATATAGATAACTTATAGCAGGGCTGGGTGGTTGCATGCTGGAGACAAGACGCAGTGAACAGCTTCATTCCATATGATTTAAGGCAGTGTTACTTTCTTCCATGTTACTGGAAAATATTCTGTTAGTATGTAGGTTATCAGCTATGGATTGCAAATGTTATTTTTCCCCCTTCCACCTTGACCAAAATTGACTACCTCTACCTACTTTTCATTTACAGCTTTGCCGGAGTAATAACTGGGAAGTGTTACAGGATCAGTTTGGGGGCATTTGAAAACACCTTCTAATTTTCCAGGTGGATGAGCCACTTTTGCCAATACCCTACAACTGTATCTCTAATACCTACAGGTATCTCTGTTTATTTTGCTCAGTAATGGAAACAAGTGCATTGCTTTGTCCTCCTTGTCTCTCTGCACCACAACGCTGCAGTGAGCTGACACAAAGTACAGTGTTAAGATTTGCAGAGCTGATTTAACAGGAAGCTCTGATTTAACTGTAGACTTGTGCTCCACTAACTGTGTGGCACAGGCTTGCAGCAGCCATACAGCCCAGAGGCAATTCAAATGCAAGCTCATTGTGGACGCAGGAGATGCTCTTAACTCTGTATTTCAATCCATAGAAACACTGCAAATGCAAAATTTAAGTCTCTGAACAGATGATCACTGGAGATTTCTCTGAGTTTGTACTGCTAATGTTCCAGAGCAAGTAGTTGGTGTAACAAGTATAAAAGCCACTCCCCTAGTCGCTTTTGGAATTAATCAGTGCTGCTTCAGTTCAGATAACATTTACTCATTCAAAATTTATATTGCACGTATCATTTTTATCAAGAATTTTATTTTAGATCAGAGGGTCTTATGTTTGCACGATTTATGACTGCTTTAATTTTTCTTAAGAACCTGTTTCAACAAAAATTATGAATGTAGAGAAACTGACATTATTGTGGTGAAAATGATAAAATTCTCTCTCTGGCATGTCAGACAAATGCTCTGCCCACCTTTTTTATTTATTTATATGCTATTTAAATCTTGCTCATTTCAATCGTGTGATGGCAATCATCTATCTATAAAAAAGTGTTAGCACTATTTCACTACAAAGACTCTCCATCAGGCCTTTCACTGGAACTTCTTTAATTCTCTCTGTAGCCTTCTATTCCCATTTGGTTTATGACTTTAATGTAGAAACTCACTGTGTTTTTTCCTCATTTCCTTCATTCAAGTAATATTTAATTCTATTTCACTTTGTCTGATCTTGACTTCAGTATATCTGTCTATGCAGGGAATAGATGTCGCAGCTGCTCCTGTCAGTATTTCCTTCTTGCAGGTGAGATAATGTGGTTGTTATCCCTGATGAGTCAGTGCCCCTGCAGTGCCAAGACATTGGATTTGAGAGTCACTGACTAATTTGATAGTCAGGTAAATAATTGATGTTCTTTGTTCTATAGCTGAGCTCCCCTTCCAAAAACCACTTTTTAAATCATAAACAAGAGTGGGAATCTGTCAAATTTAAATAAAGTGGGGTTTAAATGAAACCCTAGAACATTATGGTCAGTTTTCTGAACACTGTGTTTCTGGAAAGCTGCTGGCTAACAGAGGAAAGATGTTCAAGCAAAGAGCAGTAAAACTGAGGAGGCACAGGCAACTGACATGAGTCATGACTAACGAGTTGCATTTTTATAATTTGAGAATCAGGTATAGATTGCAAGATATCTGAGATATTCTCAGCATGGGCATCTGCCTTGTTGGTTTCTAGGTGCTGCTGCAAGCAAATATTGAGTATTATTAGCTGTAATGGCCCAACACCTTGCAAACACTTGTTGAATTTTACAGGACTTCTCTTTCTTATCTTAGATGTGACATGTGGGACTGATTAGAAGTGACAGCAAGCACAATACAGAAAAGGAAAATTCTGTTTGAATAAAACAAAGTACTTTCTGACTGCACCCTTAACTTTCAGGGTACATGAGATAAATTCCATTGCTTGGATCAGAATAAAATAATACAGACTCTGAACAGTATCATGTTTGGTATGTAAATTATCAGGAAGAGGTGAACTTACATTTCTATAAGCTCTTAGTAGTGTGGGCCTAATTTTCCATGCCACTAGAATTCAGTGACATACAGAAACTTTATCTCATTCCATTGTTCCTAGGTCTAAAATATTTTGTAGATGGTCCTTCTTAGATATGTGTTTCCCACTGTTTACTAAAAACTGAGGCTAAGTTACTGTAGTTATTATAACCATGCCATGTTCTCACAATAGGCTAACATTTTTTTATCAGGATGCTGATTAGGAGTGCCACTTTCAAAACTTGCTTCTCAAACTCAGGTTTCTGAAAGAACCAAGCCCTGTAAATCTGTTTTGTACAGAATATTCTTTTGGCTCAGTGGAAGCTCTGCATGTTGAGGATTTCCAGAAGTACGTTCCAAATTTATCCCTATCTTTTCAAATGTTGGTAATTTCAATTTAGTTTTGTCTGTATGTTACAGGGAAATAGACCTGTTCATATGATGAGCAGCTAAAATAAAAATGCTGTCTAGTTTTGCTGTGACCAAGGAATTCTGTGTATGCTGTACACTAAGCAACTATGCTTCAGCAATTCAGTAACAAGTTTTTCATATGTATAATGATTGTTTTATGCTTAAAATTAGAACTGTTTCAATAAAGAGGAGTTTTTTTGTCATTGAGTGGAATTTGTGTAATGGGAATACAATGCAAGATTACGGGAAACTCCCATTACAGTTAAAAATAAGCTAATTTTGTGTTACCTATTTTGTACTTCCATATCAAGAATATTCCCACATTTCAGACCTCTAAAGAACTAGGAGAGAAACAAATGTAGTTGTATATTTGCATATATGATCTGCTAGTCAGTTTAGTTTTATACAAGTTAAAGGGCTCATTTGCTCATTGTCTACAAAGTTTTATCTCCTGGGAAGAAATTTTGTTGGCCTGGTCTACATAATTATCTTTTTGTGGAAAAAGTAGTGCAGAAAATAAAGGATAAAAACATATGGTTTCTTTAGGAACAGTGTATGTATGTTTACAGAAAATTCTATAGTGGATTATATGGATAGATCCTTAGTACCCAAGACAAATGATGTGTTGTGAGTGAAATGCATATTTACTGGCTTTAACACTGCTTCATTCACTGCATACTGTCTGATCAATGTATGATTGAGGTATTATACCTGTAGAAAGAAAACAGGTTTTCATACCTGAAAGGTTACATCTGAATGCAAGTGTCCCACAGGAAAAAAATGTGGATTAACTTTAGCCTTTTTAACTCAAGCAATTTATTTTGTAACTTTAAAGTGTAATGTAGGTTATGTTTAGTTTAGGCTGTTTCTCTATAATTTACTCTAAAATGTAGATGGATTAAGATGAAAAATATTCTTGCAAGAATTTTCACAAAATCACAGAATATTTGAGACTGGAAGGAACCTCTGGAGGTCACCTGGTCCAGCACTCCTCCTCAAGCAGGGTCACCTAGAGCCAATTGCCCAGGTCCATGTCCAGACAGCTTTTTAATATCTCCAAGATGGGAGACTCCACCACCTCTCTGGGCAACCTGTGCCAGTGCTTGGTCACCCTCACAGTAATATAGTGTTTCATGATGTTCAGAGGGAACCTCCTGTGTTTCAGTTTGTGCCCACTGCCTCTGATCCTGTCACTGGGCACCACTGAAAAGAGCCTGGCTCTGTTCTCTTCGCACCCTCCCTTCAGGTATTTATAAGATCCCCCCTGAGCCTTCCCTTCTCTAGGCTGAACAGTTCCAGCTCTCAGCCTTTCCTCTTATGAGAGATACTCCAGTCCCTTCATCATCTTCTTGGCCCTTTGCTGGACCCTCTCCAGTAGCTCCATAGCTCCCAAATATCTATCCATTTCTATCTAGCACTGTATCTATCAAATGTTGTCATTTTATTCAGGGTATGTTTCTTCTGTGTTGCAGAAGGTTGCAATGAGCTCTTGTATGTATTTTTTTTTACATTTACATACAGAAAGAAGCAAGCTGTAACTAGCAAATATTTTTGTGGTGCTCCTCTCTTGATAGCTCTGCCATGTTTTTTCTGCTTCTCTGTCCCTTACATACCACTTTGGTCTGCGTACTGTTATGCTTGAGTAGAGGGTTTGCCAGCAGATGGGAAACTGAAACTATCCTTGCACTCTTCTCTCAACTATACCACTGTGAATCCTGGACTAATATGAGCTCTGTGGGACTCCACCAGTCCTCTACTCTTTGCACTCTACCTAACAATTGGTATAAATTTGCATTGGCTGTATATTTACCTTATATGGGACTTCATAATGTTTTAACTATCATAGCCCTTATTAAAAAATGCACATAATATTTAAAGATATATAATATTTATATATGGGGATACCTTTACAAGTTATTTGACAAATCAAAATCAGTCCACTAGCCTTTTTCACTCATTCACTCCAACAATGCTAATAAATAACTCTTCAAGTACAGAGATTTCTGGGAATGAATGACTAAGGAGAATCTTACAGGAAGGTAAGTTATTTTTAAGGGATCAAGGCAGCATCAGTAAATATTTTTCTAAAATAAAATATAAAAGTTGAGGTTGTTGTAGGATCTGGCAAGCAAATATGTTTATGGTTTTGGTTAGCAGCCTGTTCTCTGCTGCTGCTATCACTTCCAAAAGTTTTTGCTGCTAGCAAAAGAATTATGAGACTGCTGTCTATTAACCACCTAAATGATCATAATTTTGGGCAAGAAATGAACATGTGCCACATGAAGAAGTTTGTCCTTCCAAGATATCTTTATCAGAGCACGCACATGGCTTCCCCCTCCCTTCCCTCTGTTGAAACCAGCTACAGTTTTGACAGGGAAATGATACACTGTGTACAATGAATGCGTTCCACACCCTCGGTATTATCTGAAACAGCTCTGGCAGGACTGCAGTTTATCATTCTTGCATGGCATGAAGCTGGTAAAATACTAGCTGCAGACTCTCTCTTTCTTTTCTTTCCCTTCCACCCCAACAGCACATCCTCTGCGTGGCTTTCCTTTGACCTTGCACTACGCTTGAGGAGTAGGATACATCCAAGGCCCACCTGCACTGGAAAACAATAGATTTCTAACCATGGTTCTGGACTCCCATCCACAGAGAGCAGAGTCTGCATGGAGTCAGGCGGGAAGAAGAGCTGGCAGTACACTAAGGTGTGGCTGGTGAACCTGGCTACCCTTCAGAAAAAAAACAGGACACTGGATTCTTTCTGTGTGGCTGGCTCTGAGTCAGGAAGGAGCAGGACAATTTGCATGGTCAGGTGAAGAACCTTTTATAGAAGTTCTGTAGGACTTTGGACAGAGCAGTGCCTTACATGCCTACCACCTGCAGATCTGGGCACACAGATCTGGGCACACAGAACTGGAAGAATACCCCACAGTTGACAGTCTGGGCAGGTTTCACTTCTGTAAACCTAGGCTTCCAGCGTCATTCAGCATGCCTTCAAATATTCTGCAGCTGCCAGTCCAAAAGATGCAAGTCTTCTTCAAGTCCCATGAATATCTTTGAATGTTGTATTTTGGGTCTGCTAGAACACTTCAGATGACATAGGCACACGTGTTTAGGAAACTGGATTCTGCCCTTGGGTCCTCCTGTGGCTCAAATGACTACACAGTCTAGATCCATATTCACTATAATAGAGGCATAGGCACTTTTTTCACATGTCAACACCTACATTTGAGACACCTAGTTAGAAGTCTGAAGCTGAAACTGAATATTACTGCAAGAATCCTATTATAATATTTGTAATAGAAAAATGTATAATTTTGTAATAATTTTGTAGTTTTGAGTAGTTGACTTTGGAAGCAGCTCAGCTGAATCATGTACTTTTTACATTGCAAGGAATTTTGTTCCTTTTTGCCCTACATTCAGCTTGACCCTGGATTTGCCAGGCTTATTAGTATCATATGAACTTTGTGATTTAAACCTTGATTTGTCAGCTACTCAGGACTCTTTTTCAAAAGTCACTTTTCTTCTGTGTAAAAATTTATGGATGATGCACTTACTAAGGAAAACTAATAACCTAAGGGAACCAAAAAACCATCCCTTTTTTCAGAGGAAACAAACTATCCAGTGATGCTTATGTACATTTATCATGGAACAATGTTTCTTTCTTGTATTGTCCATTTGTATTTTATCAGTCCTAACTAGCTGAACAGAACTTGAATAATTACAGTAATGATTCCCTCATTTAACTGTTTAAAACAAATAATGTATCAGTAATGTGAAAAATTTTGACATCCTAAAAACTTTCTAAATTAGAAATTCCTAAATCTAATTCAGTACCTTTAGGAACTACTAAGTGTGATTGTCTTATTTCATATAGAGGTCTGGCCTTAAGAAATCATTGATTAGCATATGTAGCACTACTGCAATAACAAAAAAAAAAAACTTAATTTTTAATCATTTTGCTACCTGTCAATAACAGTTTACTTTTTTCCTGAAAATATAAATTTCTGCAGTACAAAGTCATCATCATAAACAATAAATGCTCAGCTTACAAAAATAAATACAGCAGGAATTTTTGTCTTGATCTTCTCTACATTTCTCACCAAGACTTCCTCCATAATCTTACAATAGGGAACCTCTAGTGTTCCCTGATTTCATCTGCCCTTTCCTGTCTAGATCTGTGTTTCTGAGGGACCAGGAGAACACATCATTAATTTGTGGTAATGCATCCCATCCAGGGCATGCTCCTCTCCATTTTGCCTTAAAGGTGATCTTCATAGGGCATCTTTCAGTGGAATTACCGTAGCTCTGAAGTGCAAATACAGAAAACATTAAGTCCAGCACAGAATGGGAAAAGCGCACAGCCTTCCAACCAATAAATTCAGGAAAAAAATGTGGGTATAACTCTTTGCTCACTCCTTTGCAGAGTAATGTTTCAGTAATATGACAGTTTCTTGTCTACTGGTTACTGCTGGGCATCCTTTCCAACACCACTTGAATTTACATAAAAGAAATTGGACAGCTCTAGTTTTTACAGGTAGGGTGCTGGGCCAAAAAAAGAAAAGAAAAAAAAAAACCCACAACAACTGAAAAGGGCATCTGTGGTTATTGGGTCCTCTTCCCAATGCCTAGATGTTGTTTCTGGGGCATCTGCTACTAATGATCAAAAAATGTCATCACGTTCTCAAGTTGCCTGTTTCACGGTATTCCAGGAGTGGTTTTCAGACTTAGAATTAGGATTTTTATGGGATCAATTGTTTTCAGGGACTTTTTATTCTGTGAACATACTTAAAAGTCCACACTTGTATTAATATTACTTATATACTGCTTGAGCAGCTAATGTAACCACCAGATCTGTCATTTTCCATTCTCTGCTTGAATTGCTTTGAGATTTGTAGCCTTTACTGCACCTTTTTTTAATGTTTAGCTTCCGAGTTTATGTTGAATATCTGTCTGATCACTACTGTTTAATAAAAATTAGGCATAAAAAGAGCCATCTCCGTAAAGAAAAAACAGCTTCAGGGTTAGGTAGCTGTTTTTCACAAATGAACTTGTATGTAATACAAGTACTTTTAGACAGTTTTTCCTAAATATTATGAAATGATCTGAAATAATTACAAAATCAGTGATGGCAAACCAGTGGCATTTCGAAGTTATGGAATTGCTTTTTAAATGGATGTTCAGTGTAGTACTTTTGTTCCTGCAGGCTACAAGCACTGAGCTGAAACTAATTACAGTGAGTTACCAATGGCTTTACCTGACAAGTGAAGATTTACTTAATACTGTAATAGAATTGGAACCAGCGATATTTATCATTTTATCTGTTCCTTTGCAATCAGCAGTGGGGTTTTCTCAGTCTAGAAGGCAGTATGTTCAAAGAGGCAAGATAACTGACTTATTTCCAGCTTTGCCAATGACTTCTGCTTGGTAAGTCACTTAACCTCTGTGTCTGAGTCTCACTAGCTGTTAAACAAATATAATGATATTTTTTTTTCTTTTGTAAATGACCCTTCTGGGCTTACGACACAGCAAAATAGCACTCCCATAAACATGGGTACAAGGTAGAAAAATTACAGAAAACAATGGCTATCAAATGAAAAGCAGCTCTGGGAATAAATACAAATGGATGACAGTCATGAACGCACATAAGCACATAGAAAATGCAAGTAACCATTTCTAGGAGAAGAATAGTGTGATATTGGCTTATTAGAACTGGTTTGAACAAGGTGTGTAGTTACAGGAAGGAAAAAATCAGAGCTCACTGGAGGCTTAAGGAAATTTGGCTGCTGACTGGGGTGGCAATATGCAGAGAGTAGCAGACTGCCTGTCCTTCAGATGGGGATTGGAAGAGCTGGTCCATCCCCATCTGCTACCTTCACAGGTAGTCCCTGCTGAGTGAGGGGGAATGAAAAGTATGGGAAGGGATTGCTCTTCCCTCAGCAATAACTTGTTTTTACCTCCTTCATAAGGGTGAAGTGTATTCTGCAGCCTTTGGCCTGGCTCTGCAGGGCATCTGAGAGGCTTAGTGGGGTGATAAAAGGGTTAGATGTGAATTGGTCATGGGAAGTGGCTGCATGAGGAAGGGAATGGCTGGGAAGGTGAAGTCAGCAGAGTGGGAAGGAAAGGGAATCCTGTGGGGTGGCCTTAGCTACCCCTTTCCTTCCTTACTTCCTTTGCTCTATTTAACCCTGTCTGACTTAATCTGTAATTGTAATATTTTGCTGGCTGGCTGAAAAGCCTTGAGAAATCGCCAAAATACTTAATATGGGGATTACAAATGAGTATGTAAAAATTAAAAAAATAAATTTTAGAAAAGTATGTGCTAGGTGATAGAACAGCGTCATGGTTTAACCCCAGTCAGCAACCGAGCACCACACAGCTGCTCGCTCACTCCCCTCTGGTGGGATGGGGGAGAGAATCAGAAGGGTAAAAGTGAGAAAACTCATGGCTTGAGATAAAGACAGTTTAATAGGTAAAGCAGAAGCTGTGCACAAGCAAAGCAAAACAAAGAATTCATTCACTCCTTCCCATCAGCAGGCAGGTGTTCAGCCATCCCCAGGAAAGCAGGGCTCCATCACACCTAACAGCTACTTGGGAAGAGAAATGCCATCATTCCAAACATCCCCCCCCTTTCCTTCTTCTTCCCCCAGCTCTATATGCTAAGCATGATGTCATATGGTATGGAAAATTGCTTTGGTTAGTTTGGGTCAGCTGTCCCAGCTGTGTCCCCTCCCAGCTTCTTGTGCACCTGGCTGAGCATGGGAAGCTGAAAAAGTCTTTGGCTAGTGTAAGAACTGCTTAACAACAAGTAAAACATCTCTGCATTATCAACACTGTTTTTAGCATAAATCCAAAACACAGCCCCATACTAGCTACTATGAAGAAAATTAACTCTGTCCCAGACAAAACCAGGACAAACAGACAGATTGAGGATTATATTGTCCCTTAGGAACAGAGCATACATTGCTGTCTTCTCAGTATAAACTTCTTTACAAATATTAGTCAGACTTCAGAGTATTTTGCTTTACTGATTGTAGTTGTCTGATGAATAATGAACAGTAATTCACAGAGTTTTATGTGTTGCACATTGGTGAGATACAACACGAATTTTCTTATTTAAGTTAGACCAGAGAGTATCTGCACCATTCCCATCTGTGCTCTGAATGAATGACTTACCGGCTGAGTTAGGTACATTTATGGAGAAAGATGGAGCCTGTCCTCAAGGACTATTTGAATTTCACAAGAAGAAGTAATAACAGCACATATTTAAGAGAAACAGAAAATATATTAACATCACTGCTGAATATCCCTTTTCTCCAGCCTGTCAGAGCTTGCCAGCTGAAATGAATTACCTTAATAGATTTTAAGGACAACGATGGTTTGTGATTACCTGGTCTGCCCTCCTAAATAACGTAGGTTGTAGAATCTCCCTGCAGTGTCTTCTGCATTAAGCTCTTACCTTCTCTTTGTGCTATACAGTACAGCATAAAGAAAAATAAGGAGACACCTCCCAAACACTCTCCCTCATGTTCAAAGATACAGGTGGGGGATTTCCCATAAATTCAATGAGGAGCTACAGAGTATGGTAATAGTGGCTCACTAGGTGGCACTCTTACTTCTGAATCCATACTAATTTAAATCCCAGGCATCTATTTTAAGGGTTTTGTATTAAGTAAAACCCTGGGTTTTGGGGAAGATATTATTCATAGTCCTCAACCTCCTTACTGCTTATGATTTTGAAGTATTATTTAGAAGAACTTCCATTATCCTTTCACTCTTATGCCTTTTTTTGCCACACACTGTGGCATTTTTCAAACCCTTAACAATTACCAAGGAGTTAAAAGCATAGAACTCAGCTAGATAAACTTGCTGCATTTGGGCTGGCTAGTAGGCTTAAAGGAAAGGAGACCTGATTACCAAAGGGTGTGTAACCTGCATTTTGCACGTGTGAAGTCTGGCCTCCTTGCTAAAATGAGCTAGATATGTCCTAGATAATTGCTTTCTGTACTCTTCAAGAGTAGGGGACCTGTGGGCTATAGCACTTGGCTTCTCTGTTACTGAGTGGGTTAAAATCTCTGCTGGGACAAAGTCTTGATCAGGAGTTCAGTTTTGATCAAGGGTACACCAACCCTCTGGGAGAAGACTCTAAAACTTGACGTGGAGGAGTAATTCCTACCTCTAATGAACCCTGCGAGTAAACAGAGGCAGAACGCTAGCATTGCAGGATGATAATGTCCTCCAGGAGCACGTGTGTTGAAATGGCATTTATATACAAGAATCTTCCCCGGGTTTATTTTGTATGGAAGCAAACCAATTTCTTCTTTTCAGTTTGTAACTTAGTCTGTAAAATACTTTAACATGTCCAAGATATGGAAAGTACTGCAATTCCAACTTTGTAAGGAGCTGATTATATTAAATAGGTCATTCCAGTGGTGTCATTAGCACTATTTGCAAAAGTGAGCACAGTAGGAGATAGGCTTTCTGTACTATCATGTTCTTAATGTTCTTGGTTTTTAAATTTGCAGTGTACTGGCATTCCTTACATAACTCTTTAAATGTACCTGTAAGGGGTTGCACTTGTGTTTTATTGTTATATAATTTATTGCAACATTGTTTTAGGGCCATGCAAGAGTATAAGAAAAGAAACAGGTACGTCTGTGTACCTCCATTTTGGCTAACTGAGAATACATCCACATGAGCAAATAGTGCAATTAAAGCGGATCAGAATGCAAAACAGGTGATGATAAGGACCCAATGTCCACATCATAATCATCTGCAGATTGTTGTGTTACTTCAGACTAGTTCTACTCTGCACTGAATGCTGGTTGTTGGTTTGAATGCACTAGGTGTATGTCACTCTGGGGCACAGCTTCTGTTTTAGTTCCATCTTAAAGCAATCCAATTTGTGCGTTCCAAGACTGCTTCACAATATGAATGTAAGCAAGGATGATCAGAAATTTGCAACAAAAGGCACTCATGTTCTGAACTAAAATGGTGATGGAAGAGCACCCTGAGTGTCTTCATTTTTAGTCCAGTGGTAGCATCCATAGGACAGTACTAAGTGCTAATACAAGAGTGGGTAGCCAACTGCTTTAGACTGACCTGATTTTTTTTCTGGAAAAATTCTTTTCAGCAGGAATAACCTGGTGGTCTTCTGAAGTTTAGAGGATTTGTTTTCCATTTCTCAGTAACTTAGTCTTGCCTTAAAAGAAAACTTCTGATGATGAAACCACACCTTGAGATCCCACTGTTTAAAAATATTGTTTCCCATTAGAGAGGAATGTTGCATCATTTTCCTTAAGCTGTAGTAGGTAATGAGATCCCAGATCACACTGTGTTTTCTATTTTGACATATATGTCTTTTTGAATATAAAGAGTTGCATATTCCCAATGACTGGCATCAGCTTCAAGTATTTTTGCTGACAGTTTTTGCTTAATAAATGTCAGTAGGTGACAACCATGTTTTGTAGATGCTCTTGTGTATTACAGTGATTTATTTGTTCAGATATGTCTGAACCCACAATGTGGTAGGACAGGAGCTTTGTTTTAATGTGCCTGATGCTGCAGGGATTCAAGGTGACGGATACAACTCAATACCACATACCCTGGGTTTTCCTAGAAACCTCTAAAACTTGCACCTGCTCAGTTATAGCACACGAATCACTGTTGACACATTGGATAGATCATTTTCCTTTTTGCAAAAACATAGATTTGATACAGTTTACTTGAGCAGAATTGCAGTATCTTCTAGCAAAGCCGTCTAAGAGAAGCAAAACCACTAATATAGGAGAAATAAGATGTTCTTCCAATTAAAGAAACTGAACACATACAATATCTCTTTTATAGATAAACTGTTGTCATTGGCCTGTGGCTTATTTTCTCATTTCCTTAGAGGTAACTGACAGAAGCCACTGATACATTGAAGAGGAACTTAGGGAGGTTTTGGCCAAGTTTTGTGGTTGGTAATATAGTGGCTTTAGTTTTCTGTTTTCCTTTATTGGAGAGAGTGTAAGAGGGCATACTTGAGGGTTATATTCCCTGGCAAAACTTGTGCACTTTTGATCTTTTTCACTTTAACAATTGTGACGTTCTGTTAACAAAATGATAGTGAAAAGCTTGCAGGAGACTGAACTGTTTTATGCAAATGTTGTGCCTGTTTCAGTCATTGTCACATTCAGTTCATAGATTCCTGTGGATGATTTTGCCCCTGGGTTGGGGCCTCACAGTCTGCCCTCTTCTTGACATCAAGCTCTTTTCATAACAAAATTCTGTTTAAAAGAAGAAGAAAAAATCATGAAAACAGGAATGAAACACAATGAAAAAACCCCATTCAGCTGGTAATATTTAAGTAATTTCATTGGAATACTAAAACTGAATGAAACCTTCTTTCTTCTTTGCTCTATGCCTGCCTTCAAAATATTAGATTAAACTCTCCCAGACAGCCATTGTTTTATTCTATTGCAGAGTTCCTTGCATAACTAGGCCATAGGGACTTCTCTAGTGAATGTTACTAGGATAGTAGGTCTTGAACTCAAGGAAACAGTAGGAATTGTAAATTAGGTTTCACACATATGAGACACCAAAATGAGAAACTGTTCGGAGCCCTGAACAAGATTTTATCTTGTGCGTTTTGACTTCTTCAGCTCACCAGTGAGTTTTCAATGCAGCATGGGCTCAGACTGGTTGCCTGCTTGAAATGGTGTTCCGTGACTGATTCTGTGCTATTGGCTCACCCTGGGTTTCTTAATTGTTTTTTCCCTTGATAACCTATTAGGGAGTAACAATGTTAATGTGCCAAAGTGAAATCCCCACATAAAATTATTCTGACCTTCATATTATCTCCCTCATCCTCTTATAGTGCTTTGATCAGTGGCCAAATAAGTAATGTTGACAAGTTGATCTTTCAGTTATTATCAATGCATATCTGAGTTAACAACCCATTAAGCAATTCACACATCCCAGAGCCCTGAGTGCTAACTCATGCAGATGTTACAACTGTCCATGTTCTGACCTTGTTTTATCTGCAAGGATTAGAGAGGCGTGCTTGTTCTAATAAAAGTTTGTAATATTGAAGAACATAACAATAGTGCCCAGGAAACAAAAGAAACAGACCGTACTTAATTAAAGCATTTGTTATTAGTAACTAGTTCCTTCTTTAACTGGATCTCAAACTGTCCCTTGAGCCATCCGACTGTGAAAAAAAGATTTTACTTCTTTATGAGGAGTACTTTAAGCCATGTTTTGAACTCAGATGGGGAAAAAGAGAAAAATTATCTAAGAGTTGTAATGAAATGTGGTAATTGAGATGTCATTTGTGCTAGGATTTATTAGGAGTAAAGAACTAAGCAGAGGTCATTATTATATTATGTCAATGTGTAAGACTGCAATTTGCTTGTAAATGTTGTGTGCAGGTCTGCTAAAAATAGTAATCACTTTGTGTCAGACTAAAGGTCGTTCAGGCTCACCTGTCCTGTCTCCAGCAGTGGTCAGCAGTGGCTGTCCACAGCAGGGGAGAAGAAGGAAAGCATATGTGATCCTTCTCTGGAGTTTGGAGGGTTCTGAAGGCTGAGAAACCTGGGTTTGTTCAGCCTGGAGGAGAGAAGACTGAGGGGGAATCTTGTCAATACTTATAAGTATCTGAAGGGTGGGTGTCAAGAGGACGGGGCCAGGCTCTTTTCAGTGGTGCCCAATGACAGGACAAGGGGCAATGGGCACAAATTGGAACACAGGAAGTTCCACCTGAACAGGAGAAAAAAATTCTTTGCTGTGAGGGTGACAGAGCACTGAACAGACTGCCCAGAGAGGTTGTGGAGTCTCCTTCCCTGGAGACATTCAAAACCTGCCTGGACGCAGTCCTGTGCCCCCTGCTCTAGGTGTACCTGCTCAAGCAGGGGGGTTGGACAAGATGATCTCCGGAGGTCCCTTCCAACCCTTACCTTCTGTGATTCTGTGATTCTCTCCCATCCTCCAGCAATTTCTGCCACCAGAAATGGTTGGTAAATATTTAGAAGGCTCTGGTGGCTTCCTCCTGAACTTGTCCAGCCCAGGCGTGACTCACATGACACTAGATTTACAGCATACTGTGACATAGATTCTGCATACTATACTGTGGTTTTGGCTGGTATAGAGTTGATTTTCTTCATAGCAGCTCATATGATGCTCTGTTTTGGATTTGTAACCAAAACAGTGTTGATCAGCATCAAGGACCTTTCTGCTTCTCATACTGTCTCGACAGCGAGTAGGCTGGGGATTGGCAAGAGGTTGGGATGGGACACAGCTGGGACAGCTGACCCCAACTGACCAAAGAGATATCCTATACCATATGATGTTGTGCTCAGGAATAAAAGCTAGGAGAGGAAGAAGGAGGAAGGGGGATTTTTAGAGTTATGGCATTTGTCTTCCCAAGTAACCATTACATGTGATGGAGCCCTGCTTTCCTGGAAATGGCTGAACACCTGCCTGCTGATGGGAAGTAGTCAATGAATTCTTCATTTTTCTTTGCTTGCACACACAGCTTTTGCTTTCTTTATTAATGTGTCTTTGCTGAAACCATGAGTTTTCTCACCTTTACCCTTCCTATTCTCTTCCCCATCCGGCTGTGGAGGAGTGAGCTTGCAGATGTGTGGGGTTTAGCTGCCTGCTGGGGTTTAATCATGACATATACTATATATCTCTACCTTGTGTGAAGAAATACTGCTTTTTGATAGGTTATAGCCTACTGTCTGATAGATTCATTTATTGCCCCCTAGTTCTTAAGTGGGAAGAAATAGTGAATAATTGATTAAAATCATTCCCTTTTTTGGAGGCTGAGTATTCACATCTTAAGCCTTTATGGGAGCCTTTTTCGGCCTTAGGTCATCTTTTCTCTTTGGAAACTTTTGCAAGTCTGCTAAATGCTGTTGACCATGAGGGACTTCCACACAACATTCTAGATATGGGTGCCCTGTGAACTTTATAATGGCATAATGTTGTTCTCTCTCTTCTTTTCAACATCCTCAATCTTTTCCCCACCTCTTCTCTCTCCAACAAAACTCTCAACAGACAAAAACAGTGTCTGAAGTCTTAATGCAGGCCGTGCTGAGAACAGTGGAACAGAAGATTGGAAGGGATGTCTGCTTGGGTGGTTGAATCTAGAATGTTGTCAGAGTAATCAATTATGCAGTTTCATAAAACTCTACAGATCATCTGTTTAACGTGGTGCCACCCTGCCAAGGCCATGTAATCCTCCCCAGCAATATTTAACAAACACAGGACTGAAAATAAAATCCAAAAATCCCGAAGCATGTTGTGCTACTGAAAGAAAAACAGAAAAGAACAAAATTGGTACATCCTATTACTACATGTTTTGATAAAGGTTATGGATGACCCTAGTCAGGGTGAACCAATGCATAAACATAATTACTTAACTAATTAGCTTAATTTTCTGTGTCTTGTAATTAAAAATTTGTCATGCAATCCTTTCTACATGCCACCCAGGCATAATTCTGAAGCATTTTAGCTCATTTTCTCATGCTATCTAGTTTGAAAACTGCCCTAGAAATTAATTTCTCAGTGGCCAGAAGCTTTATTCCAATTTCCTATCTTAGATATATTTTCTTCTAATTATTATTATTCCTTAAATTTAATTTGATCTAGGATACATTTCATTATTTTTTCAATTTACTGGGCTGGACCTATGGTGAAACTTTACCTACAGACAATTTAAAATGTTAAAAATACTCTATATGTTTTCTCCATTTCACATTGCTTGTCTGGTTGGGTAAGTGTTTCAACAATTTTGTTAGCTATGAATTTTCTCTTTTAAGTGCTTTAATAGGAACATACTAAGGAAAAATAGTATATACAGCTTTCTTTGGTACATATGCACAATGGAAAATGTTTTTTATAGAAAAATTCCCCAAACCAAATCAATTTGACCAAAAGCTGAGACCAAGCATATGGAAAATTCAACTCCTAAAAATATTCAGAAAACTGAGTAATAGAAAATTGAGGTTTTAGACCTCTTAAACGAATTATTGGCTACCGCCAAACCTTATGATATGGGGAATATTACAATTTTTCTATTTCAATATTTTTGTGCTTGCTATAGCTATGGTTTCTTAAAGAAAAAAAAAAGAATTGTTTTTGAATCAACAGGATGCTTAAAAAAAGTCTAAAATTTGAACACTGCTAGCAGACTATTTCATGAATGCACTGCAGAAACAAAAAGATTGGTTTGAATATTTTACAACCTGAGGTTGTGAAATTCTTTGATCAAAGGCTGTCAACTATGTCATAGCATTACATCAAACTTTCTGAAGTGCTATGTGAATCTAAGGAATTTCCATTGTTTTCAAAGGATAATTTTTGCAGGCTGTCTTTGAAGTGAGGAAATCACAAGGAGGCCTATAAGTAGGTAATCTGTAGAAAACACAGCAGTTATAAAAATCACATAAAGACACTTTTGTTCACTGATAATCATGAGAATATAGAGTTTTACACTGAAAAAGAGTATTTGTATATTAAAATAAATGCACAGATTTGTAGTTCCACAGCCATAATCAGGAAGTAAATGACTGAAAATACAGTTCTTCAAAACAAAAATCAGTGCTGCAGACAACTGCTGGTAATGGCTAGTCCAGTGTCAATATGACCTGATACAGTATCAAATTGGACTGACATAAGTTCTGTTATTTCAGTAACTAATCAAATTTTAAAATCTGTTCAGAGATTTTCAGGTTTGATTTGAATATGTTCCAAAATACCTCTAGCTGAACAAAATACACTGTATCCCAGATCTCACAGTTAAATATATAATACTAAAGTCACTGTACAAAGAATTCTTTCAGTTTCCAGATGGTACTAGATAATGCAGCTAGATATGAACTACATTAGTAGATGTACATAAATTAGTAAAGGCTAATACAGATTTATTCTAGGATAAATATGAGTTGTTGTGGAATTGTTGTGATTACTGTATTATAACTTTTTCTGTCATTTACTGGAAGTTAGCTATTGCTTGGACTTCACCTAAATTTCAGTTTATTCTATGATACTATCTGACTAAGGTAGAAAAAAAGTTTGCTTGATGGAAGTGAATTTACCTGTATGTACACTGAAACAAAGAATTTAATGTTTTAGCTGTTAAGCTGTTAAAGTAATCCCATTTCACTGGTTAGCAAGAAAGAAAAAAGAGGGTACTTCTGTTAAGTTAAAATGTTTGGTCTGCTTTTCAGAATAGTTCATTTTTCCTCTTGGAGTAACAAAAAAAACTACTCAGAACTAGGTGTTCCAAATTTACTAAGAAATGTTATAAAAATTAAAAGTGTGGTAGATCCATTTCAGGAATTGGATTCCAGCTTCTGAAAAGAGGCATTTGCAGTATGTGTCCCATTCGACCAGATAATGTTAATGGTAAACTGATGCTTTGATATGAAGTAGTTTTGAATCTTACAGTAAGAGAATGTTAAGTGTGCTCCCTTATTTCTGCTGAAATACATCCCTCACTGTTTAATAGCTTTAACATGAAAGAAGAAAATATTCATGTTGTCGGCTTTCCTGCATTTTTACATCTGTGATACTTGGAGCTCTTCTTCCTAACCTCACTCCTCTCCTATTCCTAAGCTGTCCCACCCAGGTCTACTTATTTTTGGTCTAAGAACAGAGACACAGGAATTAACTGTCCTGTGTGATCTAGGTAGCATATGGACAGTTGTAACCCACATACTGCTTTGTGATTGAATGGTGGCTTTTTGTGACACTGTCATACCCCAGGAATTCTCAGGTAGCCCTGTGATTGGCTGTCAGGACAAGCCTCCCCTTTCTGTCTACGCTGGAATCACGTCATCGCAGCAATTCTCCTTTCACTAAATACACGGGGGCTGCAGTGTTTTTTCAGCCGCTGTTTTTTGGCAGGGAGATGCTGTTTCTGACAAGGTCATGATCCTGCAATTTGCTGCCCATTTGGATGACAAAATGCTAACATAATGAAAAATACACATTTATAAATAAATTTTTATTTCTATATATAAATCTACATATAAGAGAGTGTAGAAGTATGCATACATATGGATGTTATTTATGCATGTACTTCATATGTATATATTTATATGTATGTATATATAGCATATAATTATACATATGCATGAAGGTACATATATTAAAAAGATATATACATAAAAGTGTAGGTATATAATGTACAAAACTTTCTTTAATAATAGCTAATGAAATTAATAAGTAAAGATTTAATGTGAATAGGAAGAAAACAGATAAAAGCTATAAGGCAAGTTTGAAGCCCCTCATTTTACAAGGCTGCTTAACAAACCTTTGCATGTTGGGGTGGGGGGACGTTCATGAGACTGAGGGGAACATCAGGAGGGTGGAGGGCCACAAACACTTTGGAATATGCCCAAAGGCTATGGACCCATCCAAGGAGGCCACCAAGGAGCCCCTGCACAACCCCTGCCACATACCAAGCAGAGACCTGTGCAGTGAGCTGCTCTGAGAAGCCCTGCATCCCGCCCCAGACCTCTAAGATGACCGTGCACTAGGGTGGGCTTTGGGGCTTTGTACCATGCTGGAACACAAAGGCAACACTGCCTGCGAAAATGCAAAATCCCAGTTTAAGAAAAACATGTATGTGGGGACAATAAGGAAAAACTCCAAAGCGATTCCTAAAATTCCCATGTGAAACAGAAGAAAACACCCAATGGGCCTGTGAATCAGAAACTGATATTTTCAGGTAAGTTTCACACAGAGAGGGTGGGTGGTGGTGGGGCGAGCTCCCTTTTCCCATGGCTGTGGGGGAGCTACCTGTAGGACCATTATGGGGTGCAGGTTGGTGCTATATGTGTTTCCTTATTCTTAAGTCAATTAACTTATAGACAGCTTCAAAAACTCCAGCTAAATGACAGAGGTGTGCCATGGTCTATTCACCTTCCTGTCTGGGCCTGCAGCAATCAAGGAAGGACAACGGGCTTAGAAGAGACAGCGGCATTTGAGGAAAAAAAGGAAAAAAGCTGGAGAAACCTGACAGGCAACCAACTCCCCTCATACCCTGTTAATAAAGTTTCTTTGTGCATGACTTAAATTGATGGTCCAGTGTTTCCTTTCTTACATGAGTGTAGTAGCTGCCGGTTGGTATATGTCTACACCACCACTTCTGTTAGAAGTTAACTATGCGCCTGTGGAGGTGGGAAGCTTTGGGTGTATAAATCCTCTATTAGAAGCTGCTAAAAGGCAAACAGAGGTGGTCTGAACAGCAGCCAAGTGGCAATCTGGCTTACAAACCAGGATGCTTACAGCTTACACAAGGCAGCAAGAAAGCACTTCAAAAGGAACAAGGGCTAGAGATGAATAAAACATTGAATTCTTGTAAATATTGTTGTTTTTTCATATATTTAGAACTACTGAAACTGTTTAAATTATGTGATTTTTCTTCCTTTTGTTTCTTCACATTTTAATGGTCACATAAAAATGTCACTGTTTATGTGGCTAAACATTATCAGTGAATATTTTTATAATTTTATAAGATTTATTTGAGGTGATTCAGGTCTGGAAGACTAATGATGAAACCTAAACATAATTATAACTTTCCTATTCTGCTGAAAATAGTTATTAGAACATGTTCTCAAACACGTAAGGATTATTCTGTACTTTCATACTGTTGACTTCACAAGAAGTATATATGAATAAACTTCTAAACTATTCAACAGTTTAAACTTCCTATGTAAGATTTTGGTTGCTATGCAGTTTACCATTAAGTGCTTTTTCCCTCCTTAGAATTTTGTGTTCTATAGCAAGTAATGAAGTACTAATTTCCTCCTCAGTGTACAAGGAAATCTTGTCTGGCAGAGAGAAGGCTGTGACCAAAGACATGATGGAAATAAGAAGCTTTACAGTAATTCTGTCACAGTGATGTGCCTGCCTTGGATGCTGTTTTCCTTTACCTGGACACCTGATTCATAAGATTCCATTAAGATACAACAATTCTGCAAAATGGAATTTCCTTTTGTCTAACAAATATCTCTGTTCTTAAGCTTTCTTCAAGGCTGTAAGTGTACAAGAGATGTACTAGGGACATGCAGAAGCCTATGGAACACATTTTAACTATATATTTGTTTTACCTTTGTGTAAACTATAGTATCTGGAACTGGATGACATTTCAGGACTGCTATAGAAGACAACCAATACAAAGTCATGGAGAGGCTGCTCGATCTCTCTTTAGTGATTTAATTTATCTCTTTCAAGGCTTTTATTCTTATACTTTTATCAGTAGATCTTTATGATCATACTACAGAGTTCTGAAACAACTTTCCAAATTAATGGTCTGATGATTAAGTATTTGAATAGTTTCTTTTTTTCCTGTTATGAAATATTTTTTCTCCAGTTGAACAGTACTAACAGAATGTAAGACTAAAGATACAAACCTTGTGTGGTTTTTGAAGTTATGTTTCAGTGTTTACTATGATATGAAACATGCTCTGTGGTAGAATCATGTGCAGAAAGTAAGTTTCTTAATATGAATTCATTAAAAATGTCTGCCTGATTCTTGCAAAACTGTTTTCCCTTCAACATCCTAACTGTCTCATTAAAGGGATCTGTGAACTAAACTTTATATTTACTATTTGCCAGTGACCACTATGCTGCTAATCTGAGGAGAGAACCAGCTGCCACTCTTAACCATAAATGTTGCATATAGAACTTGGGTCAAGGTCTTTATCTGATGCCAAGTGACATCTCTATTATAACCAATAAAGTTCTGATTAGCCAATAAGGTAGGCCTTTACAAATATGTAGCAGAACCGTCAGTGAAAGGGTATTATGACAACTCACAGAAGGAGTACTTAGAATATTATTTAAAAATTACAGAAATACTTTTTTTGTTACTCAACAGACTTCTTTCTGTCTGTTCTGTCAATGGCAAACTTTTTTCCAATTTGTCTTGCATAAAAAGGGATAATGTAATGTGGGTAGTGGAACATGATAAATTGGGAAGGTCCACCAAAAGGCTTACCAGAATAAAATAAAATAGAGATAGAATATGAACACTGGATCAGATAGAATTTATAGACAAAATGACTGCAAAGATTCTGAGACAGGAAGGTGGAAGGTTTACTATAATATAATTCTGAAATACTGAGGGGCAGTACCAGAAGCTTGGGAGACTTTTCAGAAGAAAACTTATGAATCATAAAAAGCAGCTGTCATTTTATTGCCAGCAGGCAACAATGTATTAGAAATGGAAACCCAGGCATCTTCTGGGCCTATGAAAATCATTAAAAACATTTATATTGATATGAAGGGAGAGTGAATGTGAACACATGGGTGAAAATGCCAGGAGGAGAAGTGCTATAAAAATCATGTGTTGCTGATACCTACAGTAGCAGGTCATCAAGATCCTAGCACACATCTACTTGCAATTTCTCAGGACAAGCATATCTGAAAAAGAGACAGTGACTGAATCATGATGACTTGCAGAGGTGGGACAGGCTAGAGAGGTTAATCACTGCCAGCTCCTGAAGGGTGGGATGAAACACATCCAAAATAAGCGCACTCCTAAAAAAAACGCAGGAGGTGGGGGAAGCAACTTGAAAATTGATGCCCCTTGTCCTCCGTGTCATTACAAGCGATCCTGGACAGACTGCCTGGATAGAGGTGTCTTAGGGCCAGAATGCTGGGCAGACTACTTACACACATTGTGGTGCTTGTGGATATGAGATTGTGAGTCTGAGAGACTGAAATCAGTTATGATTCAACTTAGCTTAATCTCTCCTTCCTCAGATGTATTTCATTGAGCTATATTGTTGCTGCAGTGTTGCAACATCTTTTTCTCCAGGGTAATTTGCCAGTCATTATGTTTTAAGGAGTCTCTAAAAGATATGTACACTGCAATAAGCAATTCAACATTCATTCTTATAATTATAGCATGTGAGATGAAATGCCCTATTTGTCAAAATAAAAGGTCATCTCTAGTACTGAAGTACAAAAGAAAACCTGCATTTCTAGTAGTGGGTTCAGCCCATCCTGACACAATGAATTGTAACTACCAGAGCACAGAACTGTATCTCCCTGGTGTCTTTCAGGAACATTGTATATAACTAAACTTTGCTATCAAAATGTAGGAAAGCAATTAAAATGCCTAAACATGTATTTGTCGAGCCATGGTGAGGGGCAGGCAGCGGCGGAGGAGCTGCTGTCCTGCGGAGGGCCATGCCCCAGCACTGCCCAGTCCAGGGGCTGTTGACCCCCGCTGCCCCTGGACCTGCCTCTCTCCGGACCACGAGGGAGACGTGGGGACTGAGAGCCAATCACACGGAAACACAATGGGACATCGCAGTTTGCAACATGGTGGCTCCCGACCATAAACCGGCATCTGAAACAAAACAGTGACCCTGTGTGCAGGGTGGGAAGGGACCGCCATGCTGACACACGTCTGGGTAACCGGGCGGGGCAGCCGGCCCTGCTGACCAATCAAAGGGCGTTCTGTGATCACATGGGGTATGACCTGGTACAAAATGGCGCCCCCACAGGCAGAAAAGGGTGGAGTAAATGGTGTAACTGGAAGAGGGGAGGGATCTGTGGGGCAAGGGGGCCATGTGATGGCTGGGAGGCAGACGGCTGTGGGGACACCCGTCGCTTCTTCCCTGGGAGCGCCCTTGTCCTTGCACGGCTCCTCCAAAGCTGCCGCCTGCCCTTTGGCGAGGCCCTCTTTGGAAAGCAATTGCCAGTAGCTGGCTAACAGCTGGAAGACATAGAGACTGAGTTTTCCTTCCCTCTGGTGCATGTGAGTTTTGGTCTTTCTCTTCAGCTACAGAGTTTCATAAACCTGGTGTTCGACTGAAATTAGCAAATATACTCAAACCCTTTACTGGCAGATGGGCAGAGTAAAGACAGACAGAATGACTGCCTGTCTGTGTTTTACTTGGCGTTGAGGCTAGCAGAGGTTAAGATATGAAGAGACAGAGGTGAGTAGCTTCTGAATGTCACCTAGTAGTGTGAATGTGCCAAATATAATCTGACGTGGGAAGTACGGCAGAGACAGTGAAAATGGACAAGAGCACATAGCTGAGCTGAATTCAGTTTATAATTTCTGTTAACATTGGATAACAGGATGATTTACAGAAGTTAGCTAGGCTATATCCTCCTCTAGCTCTAGATCCAGCAAAAGTTGGCTCCTGGAGGATGTCCAATACCTGCTTGCTGTGGATCTCCAGACAGGCTACAAACTGCATTAAATATATTTTTATATAAACCTGCCTTCTTACATGATAGATGTAGGGAAATTAAGCAGGTCACTAGCATGTAGTTAGGAAAAACTGCAGTGGTGAAACTTGTTCATCCTTGGAGTCTTCCTTCAACAAAGTATAAAGAATGTCAGAAATGGGAAGGAAGCTGAGGACCTCCTGATTGCCAGCCCTATGCATGTTCCCCTGACTGGAGTGGAGGATATCTTTTACATTCAGGGACACGTTAAGTCATGCATTGTGCTATGTTTTAACACATCTCTTGGATTCACATTTTTTTCATTTCATTTTGGAAGTAAATATTGTGGCAGTCAGTTATTTCTGTCAGTATTGCAAATTTGCAAGTGGAATGAACAGACGTATATGTCACAGATGATTGAATGGATAACTGTCCCTGGAGGACCCTAATAAGAGTTTAGGAACAGAATAGCAGAAGAGGCACTTAAGGTGGCTGAGATGAAAGATGCAGCCTCTACTTTTTGCTCTCCACATCCGTGCACCTTGTACCAGCTACTTGCAATATGTCATATGTGCCTGCTCTCCACCAGGACTGCCTTGGGTTTTTGTTTCTTACTTTCAGGGTTCATGTTTTATCTCTCTAGTAGACTGGAGATGGTGGTAGAATAGTGAAGTCATCATGCTAGAGAATGAAAACATGGTCCTCAGCTTTGGTCCAGACTTTTGAAAGGAGCTGTCTGCTCTAAAGTGGCATAACTGCTGTTATCTACCAGGTTGCTAAGGCTAAGAAGTAATCATATTTTAATGTGAAACCTGTGGTTGAGGTGGATTTTCAACATGCTTCCTTTCTTGTCAAACCGTTCAGAGGCAACAGAGTCTTCTGTCCTGTTTGTCTAATTGAAGAGGGAGACATGTATATCAGTATTTTGGAAATAATGGGGGATAGATGAAGTCCTTCTAATCTTTTTGGCTTCTTTTGTACCATTGGTGCAGTTGCAGTAGAAAAGACTTGGCTTTGTGCTGCTAACTTCCCAAGTTCTCCAGAGAGATGAACACCAGAATGAAAAGTTCTCGGCCACCAGCAGCAAGCTACAGGCAGCCAAATGCCTGCAGCTGCTCAGCTGCTGCTCCACCTGTCAGCCTCTTTGCGGATGGAGTAAAATTTGTCAGTTCAGCATGAAAAGAAAAAGAAAAGGCAGAGCTGGCAGTATACTAAAATGATTGCTTTTGAACACTGATGAGCTGTGCTGGAATAACTTTTTTGTTTTTAATGGAACACAGAGGTTCCCTGTTTGCCTTTTCTTATTCCCCTTGACTGAAAAGCAAGGCTTCATTAAGATAGAAGATCCACTGATTCTTTGTAGGCGTGAGAACAGATTTCTGATTCATTTTGTATGTTGCTGCACCAATTCAGACTGTCTTTAGTCTGCCTGGATACTTAAGTGATACCAGGTTTGTCATTACAGTCTGAACAAACCCCAGGAAAAAGCAATCAAAGTAAAGGCTTAAGAATAGTAGGAGGAGAGAGAAAGGAAAATGTCTCTTCCATGCAGATGTTAGTATACCAACAGTAACAGTTTTGTAATCTTTTGTGAAACCATTACCATCTGGCATTTATTATTTTCTTTACAATCCCTGATCATTGTGACATAAGGATATCTATGCTGCAGACAGCTGTGTAGTGAAGAGATGTGCAACATAAGCCTATTAGGATACTTGAAGAATTATGTCTGTATAAAGCTCTCCAAATCAAATTATCTCATATGGAGATCTGTGCTGCCAGGGTTCGACTTCTTTCAGTAAGTTGTCTCTTTATTGCAATTTGCTTTAACTTTGGATTTCTACTTTTTTAAAGCCTCCATTTCCATGAGGAAAAGCTTAAATATAAATTCTACAGAACATCACAGAAAAAAAAAGTATGAGAAGGACCTTATATTTTTAAGCCAGTCCTGTAGTGTTTATTGAGATCAAAATCACGAGTTTGCTAGCTGAAGTTGATAATTATTGAGCGTAAGACTGTGCAAGCTCAAAGTTGATCCTATATGTATGCAATATGTGTAAATAAGATACTCAGAAACACAATAATGTGTGTGCTGTAGTTGTGATTACCCAGTACGTAGATTATGTATGTACATATAGTACGTAGTAGTATGGATATTGTGTGGTTGTGTTAAGGCTCTGGTGTACTGAGGCTTTAAGTGCACAGATGTACAACACGCTGTTGCCTTCTGCCGAGCAGATGTTAGTGATGTGATAGTACATGTAGTAACAAATGCAGGATTCTTTGTCACTTGATCAAAAAACAAGGGCTATGGGAAGGAATGATGAAGAGAAGGTATCTAGGAGTTAATTAATCCTGTCTTAATTTGACAGGATGGCATAACTGAACTGAGAAATACTGTCTTGGCTCTGGATAGCTGTGAAATTCTCCATTACTAAGTTGTGGAAGACCGAATAACCTAAAATTATTAAACAGGTTCCAGGTTTGAACTCTTTCAGGGTTTCAATCCCATCTTTCCTACCAACAAAGGGTAGCATCAAGTGAGTGTCATATTTGCATCAAATTGACTCTTGCAACTCTTATTATACAGGAACAATTCTGCAAAGGCAATAATAATGTTAGTCGCCAAGTTCTTTTCCTCAAATAACTAATGTGAAAAGAGATAAAAAGCAGAGAAATGTGTTTGTCATCCACTATGATAAGACAGTATGCTAACAAACAGCATACTACCTTTAAACAGTGCTATGAGGTTACTATTAGCCTTTTAAAAGATAGAGTCAGTATAGAGAGGAATAATGAAAAAAAAAAATTATAGTTCATAACTATTCAATGTGGAGGGAGTGTTAACAAAAAACAATCTCTCTGGATTAACACTCTGTAATGATGCATGTGCTATCGGAGTGCCTGAAACAATTATGGACATTGATATGCGTAAAATCATTCAAAATGGCTCAACATCCTATGAATAAATATGATGTGGTAGAGGATACTGGAAGTTGTGCAAGCGGTATGAACAGCTTAGTGTTGCTGTTCAAAACTGTAAAAGACATTGGGAAAGTTATTAGTAAGCATATTCCTGTTTAGTTGATATTGATTCACGTTTAAATCATAGACACTGGAGCAAAGACATATTGCCTACTTTTTAAACATAGTGTTGTCTTTAACCTGTGGAAATAAATAGAACACATGGTGACTGAAATAAAGCCAAAGGCAGATGTATATATGAAATATGTGATTTTTTTCAGGGTATTAATTAGGTACACACCTCCCCATCAGAAGCATCCCCTACCCCCCCAAGCTTCCATACCATATTTCAGTGCTTGTAAGAAATTTCTCTGAAATTGCAGTCAGCTATTCCTGTAAAAACTGTACTGGGAAGAAAGCTTTTGGTGCAGTTCAAAGTAAAATGCTATTATTGCTCAATGACTCTTTCTAAAGAAATGGTATTGGCTGGATAAATGTTCTTTTGTATCAGATGCTTTGTGTGAGTCAGAACAAAAGTCCTCTAGCTCTCCAAAATTGTGGTCATTTAAAGCACCAGCACAAAATCAATTGCCAGTGCTTCACAGCTTCTCCCTGGACCCCATTAAGATAGCGATATGTTTGGAGTTCTGGCTTTTGGAGTTGGGTTCCATTTCTCACTGCCTCCTTGAATTTTGCTTTGGCTTCATACATCCCTTTTCAAGCAGTTTACTTTTTCTGCCCTTTATTTTCTGGGTCTGACAGTCTCTTCTGAAACTTTCAGCCAAACCACTGAACTTCTTATCATTGCCCCCAGAAACAGTTCACCAGTTCAGGTTCAGCTCTGTAGATCACTGACCTCAGCCGATGTTCCCAGTGCTGACATTATGTCTACACGCAGTCATTCAGTGGCTATGATGTTTTCTTGCTGGCCTCTATGCTTGTCAGTGGCCTTGACACATTACTTGAAAATGTTTTCTGTGTAGATTTAAGTTCCCAATTCCTTCAAACAAAACATAGCGTGTGTTTTCCCTACAGCTTGTATCTCTGGACTTCCAACAAAACCTGAATCTAGGAAAAGAAGGGATTACTTTACTGTGTTACTCTGTCCTGGAGGCTTCACTTCAGGTTACCTGAGGAAAGAGGTTCACTTTATAACTCCTGAGGTAACTGAACAAAATTTTCCTGAGGTTGGGCTATTCTCTGTCTGGGGTGTCTGCAAGGTGCTTTTTCAAAGCGTACGCTGCTGTCAATATAAAATTGCAGCCTTACATCTCTACCTGGAAAAGTGACTTTGAAAGAAGGAAGACTTCAAGACATGAATGATGACACATCTGTTCCTCAGACTAGTTGTCTATCAGCTGACATAAAAGCAGCCCATTAGCACTGCTCTTAAAATTGATTGCAGAGCATGGTGGCAAAATCACAGTGGCAATTTAATTAATGTCATGGAAATAGTTGAAAAACTGTCTGTGAATATTTTGATTGCTTCTGAAATAGAAACAGTGTGGCATCATAACTAATCTGTTGTAGCTGATACACAGACTTAGTGCAACAGCTGTACAGGTGAAAATAATTCTAATAACAACAGCAGAAGGGAAAACAGGGATGAGCTTGCTAGGGGTAAGTGGCACTAAACTTCATTAGTAAAGCTGTAGCTTTTGCCCTGCTGTAGAAAATGTGGTTTAGAGCATGAATTATAAATTATAGAATAATCTACAAATTATACTCTTTCCATATATATGAACACATAGTATAAACTATTGTGTGTAGAACTATTACAGAACTTTTTCTGGAGCTAAAATTGATCCATTCTCTGCTTCATTTTACAGAGTATAATTTTCTGCTGATGTCCAGGAATAGGAAAGATGTTTAGAAATCATGGAAGGAATAAATAGAAATTAGGTAGCTATCTACAATAATGCCAGAATTTGCCCCTAGATTGCCTTGCTTATGTTGTTTTGTAGTGCAAATAGGGAAAACAAAAAATTATCCAGATGCACTTTTTCCTAAGTGTCACTTTGTAACAATACTTGCTGAAGTTCTAAGTCTCTAATCATTATCGCATATGACTTCTTGTGAAGAAAAGATATTAAACTTCTGCCTTAAAAAAAGAAGGAAAGATGTACCTGTGAAAACTGATAAGTATGTAAAAAGTAAACTTTATAATTAGCTCTGGTTATATGCTAGACACCAAGTGATTTGGTCCCATTATTAATTTATTTACCTATTCAAACTCCAGCTTTTATTGGCTTTGATAGAATTCTTTAGCTGAGATTTATAATTGGAGAAATAGACAATTCCTTAGACTAAATAAGGATTGATTATTATTGGTGGTTAATTTTATTTAGCACCAGTTCAATACTGAGAGTCACTGCTCTGGTGTATTTCTAGTTTAATGTAATATTTACAGAGAGTACAGCTGGAAGAGACTTCAAAGGGTCGTCTAGTTCATCACCCTGTACCAAGGCAGGAACACTATACCCACATCATTAGTATTAATAGTAACTTAGCTTTGATGTAATATTTTCTTTATTTCTCAGTGTTTTGTTAAAACTTGTACAGTTTGCATTAAATCACAGTACTTGCAATAAACCACATTGATTCAACCTTTTGCATTTCAAACAATCAGTCTAAAACCTAAACGTGCCCTCCTGCCCTTCTGAACTTCACATGGAGTCCTGGCTTCTCCTGCTAATCATAGGAGTTGTTTTAGAAAAAAGAAAAGGATAAATAACTACTTAAAATTCTGCCTATCTTCAGAAAAATAGAATCAGCCAGATATGTCAGACACCCTCTCACCTAATCTTCTCAACCTTTAAAACAGGGATGTGGATAGCCTCCTTCTTAGAATAGGCTGATGGGGTATCTTTATTCAAATGATCCCATTTTGTTCTCAACACCAATTTTGCTTTATCCTTTTCTCTCATTTTTTGCTTATTTAAATTTTGTCTCTCTGTGTGTGGAGGGTGTTGTCGAGGCCGGTGCTAATGTAGTGCCTTATGCAGTGTTCACTAACTGCAGGGATCTGGGGGACTGCAGGGGTTTTTGCAGGTAGTACAGAGGCAGTATCTTCCAACTGTACATGTTAGAGGCTTATACACAACAAGGTTTATATGCTACACTACAGGTGTTTTAGAAGAAGAGAATGTAGAATACAGTCTCAAATAATCTTGATGTTTGAACTCAGTCAAATTCCTTTGGAGACCTTTGAGCTGCACTTCATCAAGGTGAAACACAAGGTGGTTGTGTGAGGTTTCTGTGTGTATATCTCTTAATTTTACATCAAGAATGAAATTTCATTTAGAGTACAAGATGAAAAATGGAGCAGGATTTATGTAGCTCATGAAAACCACTGAACAGATATCTTTGGCTACCACAAAGAATTACTATCACAAAGAATTCCAGTGGATAGCACTTTGTCATAGCAATGGCTGTAGTTTGTACTGCCCATTTTGTTTTGGATACGCTTAGCACAATATTTTCTTTGTGTCAATAAGGTTTTTCAAGAGTGACTTTTCAGGGAAAACCTTATTTTACAAATATTAATTGGGCAACCATTAAAATTTGAGGAACTTTGCTTCTTGCTTATTGAGGCACTTGGAGAGAGAGAGAGAACTGCATTGCTGCTTGGCTTTTTCTGAAATGGAACTGAAGTACAAGGTGTTAAGGGATGAAATTTTTCAAACTCTGTCCTGTCTTATGTTAGGCATGTTCTCCATCCAAGATTAGGAATCCACGGAATCTGTTATTTAGAGAGGACCAGAGTTACAGGTGGATAATTACTTCTTTTTAATAAATTTGAAATAAAAATGTACATAACCAGGAATTATTGCATTTCAGCTGATGATGCAGAGACTCAGCTATCACAAGCTATAATGATAAATGTCCAGGTTGTACATTGTGTTTTGTTGTGTTCTCAGTGCACTAAATAAGGTTTCCTATCAGACTTGTGATCTGTGTAGGTTGATGCATTTGAGTTGTGTATCATATAATAAGGCTTATTATTCTCATTAATTTCATACATCTGATTTAATCTATGGTATGCTATAAACCTTGTGATGCCACTGTTTTAACCCTGTGAATATTACATTGCCACCAAAAGTTTCTGATGTATGGATTTTGAGGGTTGAAACAGGGTATAGTCTGACAAGGAGAGAAGGTTTTGGTGGCTGTCTCTGAAGATGTAGGAAGAGCTGTTGTTATTACCACTGTTTTGGCTATCAATTTAAAAAATTAAT